>CM077265.1:9002799-9007799 GCA_039654775.1 Spinibarbus caldwelli
ATATATATATATATATATATATATATATATATATATATATATATATTATCAGTTATATATTATATATATATTTTTTTTTTTTTTAAATGTTGATATTTTTGGTTAAACATTTAAAAATATTTACAATTCTTTTACACACACACAATATTTATATTAATGATTTTAATATAGTGTTACAAAACAACTGCACTGTATTAGATGGGGTAAATAACATGTTTCATAACAAATAATTTATGATCATAACTTTGATAAACATTTAAGGAAGATGCTTGTGATTCTGGTGAAATACAAAATACAAAGTCTGACAATCAGACTAAATTATATATTAAATAAACACCTGAACATTACAAAACAAGTCAAAAGTCAGAAAACACTGCATAACTTATTCATGCAGCAGTGCATGCTGGGAAGCAAAGCTCTGGCATAGTACTAAAGACATCCTAGTATCAACATTAATATGATACTGATAAATACAAAGAAAAGTACAGAGAAATATGCGTGTAACACAATCTCATCGATGTGCATGATGTTTGAAAAAGATCCCAAACGGTTACTGGCGCCTTCTCACCGAACATTTACTATTGATGATAGCAACTGTTCCCTGTAGAACTGAGCAAATACAATCCTCATGAATATTTCAAAACTACATACCAGGCATCCATTGCTACCTTTCGGACCATAATCTATGTGGTCAAAAGTGGGGGTTTATATTCCTACTGTATATTCAAGAGGATACAATCCAGGAAAATAGCCACTGTTAATACACAACACTGTCTAGAGTCGGATTTTATCCCAAGCACAGCAAATAACAACATTTATATAATCATACGCCACCTGTAAATTACAGCTATTATGACTTGCAACATGCAATTTTTACTTCTACCTGCTACATTTGTGAACCATGCGCAAATAGAATTAGTTACAGTAAAAATTGTAATAATTGATAGCTGACAGATCTATGAACGTTTTTAGAAAAGCATGATGGGAATTTGGTGACAAACTCAAGCAGGAAGGAGCATCGCAAGGGAGGCATTTTCATTCCACCCTTTGCAACATAATATTATTTTATGCATGTCTCTAATAGTAATAATAATGAAGGAATCAAGGAAGGACTCCAGCCAAGAAAAGGTTCTCAGCCCAGAAAGCAGTGTGCTATGAAATGGAGGAGCGAGTGCACATCATTCACGCCGGTAGGGGAACGTATGCTCAAGCTCAAAAATATTATTTACTTTGAAGTGTAATGACCCAAGGAGGGTCCACACGCTGAGGAACGAGAGGGCTCTTCTTAATTTAAGTGAGGGGTGGGCGAAGGATACATCACATCTTATTTATCTACGCTCAGCTGGTTTGGTCTTAATGATGTGATGCCGTTATAATGACAACACCTCCAGATGAGAGACCGTATGCACTCGGTAACAACAAAGTCATTTTTGCTGCTTGTTTTTGACATGTTAATACATTAAAACTCTATTAAATCTGACAATTTATCAAGAAAATTAGTAGAGAGAAAAAAACATGAGTGGAAAGAAACACATTATAAAGCTGATCAGTCTGCCTCATGAATATTATTTTGATGACATCATGTTTTCTCCAATACTCATAACTGAACTTCAGGTAGTGGGTGCTAGCAATATATAGAAAAACGTTTATTGATTGCCAGATACATTTTTTTCTTCTACTGTGACCAGACAAAATAAAGCTCTTAACCCTTTTTATGGAGTAGGGATATGACAACATAGCATGTTTTAGAAATTCAGAAAAACTATTAAAAAAAGCGCAGAAAAAATGCTTTTTAAAGCCAAATAATATTATAAAATAATAACCATTTTTGGGTGCTTCTTTGTTAAGCTGATTAGATGTACAAATCAACTTTGTCAAATAGTTTTACAGAAAATTTGAATGTTCGCATGAGGAAATTCTGTGCTACAATAGAACTGCAATAATGCATTTTTCTCATGGCCATTTAATTATAACTATACAATAGCATTTAAGCATAACCAAAACTATTATGATTTCTGTTTTCTGTCTATACCTCTCAAAAGTTTGGGGTCAGTACAATTTCTTTAGTTTTTTTGTAAGAATTTTATTTGGCAAAGATGCATTAAATTGACAGTAAAGTCTTTTATAATGTTAGAACAGATTTCTATTTCAAATAAATGCTGTTTTTTTGAACATTCTATTCATCAAAGAATCCTGAAAAAAAAAGTTTTGGTCATGATTTTCACAAAAATATTAAGCAACACAACTGTTTTCAACATTACTGAGAAATGTTTACTGAGCACCAAATCAGCATATTAGAATGATTTCTGAAGATTCATGTGACACTGAAGAATGGAGTAATGATACTGAAAATTCAGCTTTGCCATCACCAAGAATAATTACATTTTAAAATAGAGTAGAAAAAAAAAGAATTAAAAAAAATTGTTTAATATTGTAATGATATTTCACAATCTTATTGAATTTTTTTTTAACAAATGCAGCCTTGTTGAGCATAAGAGAATTCTTAAAATATAAAAACCCTTTTGAATGGTAATGATGGAAAATGCAAGAAAAACAGTTACTCATTGTCTCAAACCTGATGAACTAGGGTCTTAAAAAAAACAATACTGGCTGTATTCTAAATGCATTTCATACTTTATACATGTTTCAGTTGTGGTACAAACATTTCCCAAGGTTATTCTCACCTTGTCGTTACATAGTGTACTGAGGTTTAAAATAATTCTTGTACAAAAAGTGGTATACGAACTTATTCAGATTCCATCTGGGTCTGGTCTTCCATCTAGATCTACGTCACAGATACACAGTACAACAGAACAGCACCTGTTGGATACAGCAAGCAATATGTATTCGCAAATTCATTTAATAGTTCGAACATCTGCGTACACAGCACACACAAAACTTGAGATGCTTTGAAGCACCATTTACTGTACAATTTAGCCACCTGAGATTTGCTGGCTTTTGAACTAAGCTGTTGCCTTTTATTTCATGAAGCCCCGAGGCAACAAATCATCGTCACTAGCCTGAAATCCATCGCAGCCCTCTGCGAGCACATATAAGCCCATGTGCTGGTTCTGATCCAGCTGGACTTTTGTTTATCTAGCCGCAGGGCCGTCAGCTTGGACGTAATGCTATTTAGCTACAAGCAGAGAAGTATGCTTCACCTTAAAAGACTTCGGGCTCAATGCAAGGAGTCATTACAGTGAAGGCAACAGTTTGAATTCTACCCGTGGCCCGTCCTGTTACTTATGCATCAAATGTCTGAAGTCGGAGTCTCTCTCTGAAGACTTATGAGGTCAAATGCTGCAGACATCAATATTCAAGTTGACTGCAAATCAAAAAGTGATTCAAAGGGCATTGCTCATTCATCTAAAAGTTCAGATTGAACTTAGAAATTGCAATTTTCAACTTTGTTATTTATTTAATTCTTCAGATTGTGTGTAACTCCTTAATCTGAATGTGCAACTTAAATTCAAACTTCTTCAATTAATCATTTATTCAGATCTTCAGGGCTGTCTGGTATCTTCAGGGAGCTTCTGTAAGCCAGTAGGCTATGAAGATGTGTTGATGTGCTATTAACATTGTTCTGCTTAAGAAGCCTGTTTCCCCCATGGAGGGTTAGTTACGTGTGATGCAATACATATGCCACTGAATGATGCAACTCAGGCTAGGAAATATTAATACACTTCAAAAATTGACCAGTATTAGGATCTTTAATAGTTCCATGTGGCAATTTGAAAAAATAAAATACAGCTACGCATGGCAACATTCTTAAAGGTAGGGTAGGTCATTTGGTTCAAAAACATTTTTAGTTATGCTGGTTGAAATGTCACTTCACATCCCGATAGTAATCACTAAGTTAAGTGTTCTAAATGTATAAATATGTATTAATGTCATCTGTGGAAGGTGTAGGACCATAAAATGTTCGTCCAATCATATCCTTCTGTCCAAGGACTATGATAGGCTGTTCTACCTACCTGTTAGCGTATGTATTTGCATACCCTGTTTGCGCAGACATGATACGTCATCAACGCTTTCCATTACGCTACTGCAGGAAATGTTCCCAGACCCAGAAATATACTAAGGACATCGGTAAAGTCCATGTGACATCAGTGGTTCAACCGCAATTTTACGAAGCAATGACAATACTTTTTGTGCACAAAGAAAACAAACATAGCTTTATTCAACAATTCTTCTCCTCCAAATCACGTATTCCGCCATTATCGAGAGTACCAAGAGTGTTCTGCGTCAGCAGCACCAAACACATGCGTTGTTTACGTACAGAGGAACGTCTGATCTGGTAGTTAAGACATTCTGCGTCTAAATAAACGCAATTCTTGTCAAGAAAAAAAGAGACAGAATCAGCAGTTGTAAGTGGGGTGCCCAATCCTAGCCCCCGCCCTGCGTTAACTGCGTTAAATATTTTTATTGCCGTTAAACTGAAAAAAATTAACGACTGCGTTAACGCGCTAATTTTGACAGCACTTACATATATATATGCTGATAACAGATACTTACTTTGTTTTAATCTGGGCTGCAAAAACATACCTATACTTTAAGGTTTTGAGTCAGTGTGAGACAAATCTACTTTAAAATCCTACTTTGACAGTTCTAACATGTAGCAGACCTTGCCAGCTAACTTTGTCTGTATTTGAGTCAGTGTGTGTGTGCTTTAAACCTGAAGGTGCATTAACTGAAAATGCCACGGTTGGTGTGAGTCCCCTGAGTCTTTGAGAATTGTGAATGAGAGTGAAGTGGAGGGTGACCCTGCCCTGACCACACACTGACACCGAGTCAATTAGTAGAGTGAAGTTTGTCTGCAGTCCATGAACACCCACAAACACACAAACGTTTCGCTCCCGGCTCGCCTGACCTGATGCCACATCACACATCACTTCAGACTAAAAGGTAATGGGTCACAGAGGAAAACAAACACACCTTGTGTCTTTCTCTTTCTCTTTGAGAACTAAAATAGAGCACTAGGATGCCCCGCATTTTAAAAG
>CM077265.1:9010299-9177799 GCA_039654775.1 Spinibarbus caldwelli
TCTGAAAATAACTCAACATACAGCCATTATTGTCAAAATAGCTGGCAACAAAAGTGAGTACACCCTAAGTGATAACAGCTATATGTCGTTTAACCATGCAAAGCTACGTGTCCTATTCATCATGTTCATGTTTTTGTCTGCTTGACAGGACTATACAAATTTGTGTATCTTGTATTAGAGCAGTTCAAATTTGGTGCTTTGAGTACAATTCTCTCATACTGACCACTGGATGTTCAACATGGCACCTCATGGCAAAGAACTCTCTGAGGATTTGAGAATTAGAATTGTTGCTCTCCACAAAGATGGCCTAGGCTATCCACCTTATTCTTCAACACGGAAGTAAGCCGTTTTCTGTGAATGAGCGAGATTTCCGGTTCATACGCTGCCGTAGAGAAATTACGAGAAGAAATAACAAAGTGCAGTAAACGGTTAAACTGCTTGCACTACAAACCATTGTGTTCATAATTAAAATAATACATTAAAATAAAATGGTAAGACTCACCAATCTGCAATATCAAGCAGCAAAATGAGCAGTTTTGTACAGCTAAAAATAGCTGGAAGCGGATGACACCGGAAGCCAGACACATTAAATTTACAAATGACTGCACCCGCTCTAACAGGAAAAATAAGGTGGATAAGAAGATCAGTAACACTCTGAAACTGAGTTACAGTACAGTAGCCAGTGTCACACAGAGGTTTTCCAAGACGGGTTCCACTCGGAACAGGCCTCGCAAGGGTCGATCAAAGAAGTTGAGTCCTCGTGGTGTCCGTCAGGTGCAGAAGCTGGCTTCAAAAAACATACGCATGAGTGCTGCCAGCATTGCTTTAGAGGTTGCAGAAGTGAAAGGTCAGCTTGTCAGTGCTCAGACCATACACCGCACACTGCAACAAGTCAGTTTGCATGGCCGTTGGCCCAGAAGGAAGCCTCTTCTGAAGCTGGCTCACAAGAAAGCCTGCAAACAGTTTGCTGAAGACAAACTGTCCAAGAGCATGAATTACTGGAACCATGTCCTGTGGTCTGATGAGACTAAGATGAACTTGTTTGGCTCAGATGGTGTCCAGCATGTGTGGCGATGCCCTGGTGAGGAGTACCAAGAAAATTGTGTCTTGCCTACAGTCAAGCATGGTGGTGGTAGCATCATGGTCTGGGGCTGCATGAGTGCTGCTGGTACTGGGGAGCTGCGGTTCATTGAGGGAAACATGGATGCCAACATGTACTGTGACATTCTGAAGCAGAACATGATGCCCTCCCTTCAGAAACTGGGTTTTCCAACATGATAATGACCCCAAACACATGGCCAAGATGACAGCTGCCTTGCTGATGAAACTGAAGGTGAAGGTGATGGAGTGGCCAAGTATGTCTCCAGACCTGAACCCTATTAACCACATGTGGGGCATCCTCAAGCGGAAGGTGGAGAAGCGTCATGTGTCTAACATCCAGCAGCTCCGTGATGTCATTATGGAGGAGTGGAAGAGGATCCCAGCAACAACCTGTGCAGCTCTGGTGAATTCCAAGCCTAGGAGGATTAAGGCAATGCTAGATAACAATGGTGCTCACACAAAATATTGACACTTCGGACACAGTTTTGAAATGTTCACTTAGGGTGTACTCACTTTTGTTGCCAGCTATTTTGACAATAATGGTTGTGTGTTGAGTTATTTTCAGAGCACAGTAAATCTACACTGCTATACATGTTGCACATTGACTACTCTAAAATAAATCCAAGTATCATTTTTATAGTATTGTCCCTTGAGACGTTATAATAAAATAGTTGCTGAAATGTGAGGGGTGTACTCACTTTTATGAGATACTATGTATATATATATATATATATATATATATATATATATATATATATATATATATGTAGTATACTTTTTACATTGTTTACTAAATAAAACCAAAATATAAACAATTTATCTCCCACAAGTGCCTGGTGCTCAAATACGTAACACCAGTCGGCACGCAGTCATCAGAGTTCAAGAAAGACGACTTGTCAATATCCTCAAGTTTGTGTAACTCCAAAACCATCACACGCTACAGCTCAAGTGTTTATTTATTCAAGCAATGAGTCAAAGACAAACACGGCAATCCACCGAGTGCCGTCTCTGACACATGTGATAACTCATCAAAGACTGAGACGGAAAGGAAAGAAAGGGAGAGAGAAAAGACATGAAGAATCTCCTCAGAATTCCCCATCCTGACAAGCAGTCAAGCATTCAGTTGTCAAAGTCAAAGGAAGAGCTTGCTAATCATGTGTGATGCCTCATAATGTGTGTGTTTTCAAAGCGAGGCAGCGCTGCCGATTCTGACAAATGGATGGGGGGGGGGGGGGGGGGGGGGGGGGGGGGTGGCTCTAATTCTGTTGTTCTTTTTATCTGGTCTTCATTGCCCTAAGACTCACATCACTCTGTGACGGCGTTTTTATCTGTCGTTACCGGCGCTTTTTTCTTCCTCTCTCATCTACCCCTCCACCCTGAAGCACATGCTCTGAGCGCTGTCTTCTAATAGAGGGATTTTTGCTCTCTTTCTTTATCATTCTCCAGCTTTCTGTTGCTCTCTCAAACTCTCTCAAGAACGAGAATATACACACATTCACATAAAACAGCCATATACTACATATCTGTAGTCTTTCAAGCTCCAAAAAAGACAAAGACTCAATAAAATGTAGCACAAAAGCAGTCCATATGACTAAAATCCTGTGCGCAACACAGTTTTTCAAACTCCAGTCCAGTAGGTGGCGGAAATTATTAAACATTTTCAGTATTTTAACCACTTTAATTATGTTTTTATTTTATCAACATATTAAAGGATTAGCTCACCCAAAAATGAAAATTTGCTGAAAATGCACTCACCCTGAGCCATCCAAGATGTAGATGTGTTTGTTTCTTCATCAGTACAGATTTGGATCCTCTGCAGTGAATGGGTGCCGTCAGAATGAGTCCAAACAGCTGATAAAAACATCACAATAATCCACAAGACTCCAGGCCATCAGTAAATGTCTTGTTAAGCAAAAAGCTCCACAAGTCATTTAGAGTCCATAATCTTGCTTCCTCCAGTGAAAAGGTTGTTCCATCTGAATCAGGAGAGAAATATGCACAGATCAAGCACTGTTTACAAGCTAAAACAGTTCTAAACAAATATGTAGGTGGATTTTGATGTGAGAGGACATCAGGGGATGGACCTTTTCACTAGAGGAAGCAATATTATGGATTATGGACTCATATTTTGGCTAGAAGCAACTGTTTAAAGCTAAAATGCCTTAATGATGGATTTGCTTATTACAAACACGCAGTTACAAACCCTCATGGCCTTCCAAACATGTATGACTTTCTTCTGTTTAAATCTCATATTTAAGTCCCTCAAATATAAACAGCAAGCAAGATCTGTCAAATGTTAATGTGTCTAACTAATCATATGAACGTCAGTAAATCACATTACTGTATTCACTCAAAAGTGTTAGATAACCAATTCTGTATAAACACTGCATTATTGTACTGACATATAGATGTATCAAACAGGTCATAGAGTTTCACATTCTGCCTCCTGGCACTTTCTGTATTCACAGAGGAAGAAGAGAATGGAAGATGATGTGATAGTTTGCTCCGCTTACCAGTACAAAGCACCACCCCTCATGGCCGTATCTTCAGCACAGCGGGCGGCCCCTCATCTCACTGCAGAGCGGATATCTTTACTGGTGCTTTCCATCAGCACGTGTGGCCAGTAAGCTTGTTTTAGTGGAGCCGTGGGTTTCTGCTGGGTGGAAGAGAGCAGTATTACAAAAGAGATATGAAAGGAAATAGAGGCATCTTGGTTTTCTCTTTCTCATCCTTTCATTTTGTCCTTCTTCTTTGTTTTTTTAAAGGGATAGTTCACCCAAAAATGAAAATTCCATCATTAATTACTCACCCTCATGTTGTTCCATACCTGTCAGACCTTTGTTCATCTTATATATAAGATTACCATCGCTATAGTAACTAAAAACGACGTCAATGTATTTTATTTTTTTGCATGCTTTGTCACCTGTCAAACGTAAATCAAAAGCATGATTACTTAGAAAAGTAACCGCACGCTACTATTCAATAAACAGCATCATATGAATTCATTTATTTCTGGAGCACAAACAGTGTCAAAGCACATGCGCTAACAGCTACAACACCAGCCTTCATTTTAAAAGGTTAATTTTCATCAAGATGACCTAGTCTTGTCTTAAAGACAAAGCGAAACTCAATTCAAATGACTTTACGTCCATAAACAGTTCCACTGCATCTGCCCTTGAAGCTAATTTGGTTGTCGGAGGAGAGCATGTTTTGGCTGCATGGCAGGGGGTTCCTCGCAGGGGTTCTGAATGAAATTGGGAAGTTATCCAGAGCTTTGTTTTCCATAATTCTGGCGGATAAACAAATGTAATGTAATTGCTGTTTTCTTTCTCACTGAAAACGCATACACACAGAGGCTCTCTCATACACACAGTCTTTCCACATCCTTCAATCATCTGTATTTGTGCTGACTTTAGTGCTGAAACTGTATCAACATGCATCCCTCTTCGATCATAATATTAATACCACACATTAATCCAGCAGATAAAAGGATCCTGGGAGGATTGAAGATCTCATTTTAGACAAAGCCAACTCCTGAAGCTTTAAACAATTCAGTTCTGTAAAACAGAGAATGGGAATAAAATATAAATTATGCACAATGAAAGAAGTTCATAAAAAAAAAAATGGGACTATATAATATGATACACTACCATTCAAAAGTTTGGGGTAAGTAAGATTTAAAAAAAATAAAAGAAACTAATAATTTGGTTCATCAAGGATGCCTTAAATTGATCAAAAGTGAAAGTAAAGACATTTTTAGACATTTATTACAACAAATTTATATTTCAAATAAATTATGTTCTTTTGAACATTATATTTATCAAAGAATCCTGATTGTGATTTTCACAAAAATAAAAAAGCAGCAAAACAAAATGTTAATAATAATAAGAGCTATTATTAAAAATTGAGCACCAATAGTAATTTACAATTATTAACCAGAAAAACAGCATATTAGAATGATTTCTGATGGAACATTGGAACATGTGAAGACTTGAGTAATGATGCTGAAAATTCAGCTTCGCTATCACAGGAGTAAATGATTTTATATACATATATATACACACACACATATATATATATATATATATATATATATATATATATATATATATATTATATATTAAAATAGAAAAAAGTTATTTGAAATTGTAGTAATATTTCACAATATCACTTTTTATTGTGTGTGTGTATATATATATATATTTATATATAGTGTCTTCATGTTCTTCAGACTCAGATGCAAAGACTCGTTCTCAGGCCGCCTTTCCTTAACATCAAACCAGGAGCCCCTAGCTCAGTGCTGAATTATAAATTAGGCTGTCAGGCGACCCACTGTTTATGAGCTTGGGGGGTCATTTAAATTTAATTTGAAATGGGATTTCTCTTTAGGGTCTGTCTGCTCAGCAGAACAGCACCAAAATAAAAGAAAAAACACATTGCAACCCCTCAACTTACAGGTCTGGATGCTCCAGAACAAGGGAGGGGGAAACACACCATATTGTACAGGAAAAAATAAGCGAGCTGTGTCACAGTGACCGAACTGGGGCAGTATGAGTATAGTTCAGTATTCAGTCTGAAAAAATGAAACAGATATGACGGGAAGTGACACAGACAAAACATTTTTGAGGCTGCACTTTGGAGGAAGTCCAAAGCTTTAGATTTGGTCTGTGATTCATCATTATGGAAGGTGAAATACGGAAACTTATGGAAACATAAAAACAATGTGATCAGTTTTAAATCAGGCCCAAAATAAACTGTTTTTACACAAAGCAAGTGGAGTGGAAAGTCACACAGTATGGTTGATAATTTGATACTGTAATTTCTAGCAGATAATATTGAGAATATTATATCAAAGTTTGACATACATAGTGAAAAAATGCAAACATTGAAATAAAATATGTTACAACACTCCCCGGTCTCCCTTATGAATAAAACCGTTCTTGCCTTTGGAGTAGATTAATACATCACTTGTAACGTTGAGGATGATAGATCTTGCATGTAAAATCTCATTATTGAAATGTCTCGTACTTACAAATTGGAATCAAGCTGGACACAAAATGTCTTCAAACGGCTGAATATTGTGTGCAAATTATCCAGACATATGGCCTGTTCACATCAGCTATTGTTCACATCAAGTCCATCGTAGCACATGTTTGGAGTGTGTGTGTGTGGTTTTTTTTTTTTTGTTTAGTTTTTTTGCACAAAACAATTGGACCTAAAGTGAAATAAAAATGAAAATGTCTTTGAGCTTTGAGGTCATGTTAAATGTTAAAGTAATACTAAAATTAACTTTTAGTATTACTTTAATGCATATAAAGTTACAGTATTTACAAACCAAAAGCATTACACACTCACCCAAAATTACAATAAACCTCCAGGAAATGATAATTTGCTGAAAATGTACTCATCCTCACAATATGTAGATGAGTTTGCTTCTCCATAGGAACACATTTAGAGAAATTTAGCATTACATCACTTGCTCACCAATGGATCCTCTGCAGTGAATGGGTGCCGTCAGAATGAGAGTCCAAACAGCTGATAAAAACATCACAAAAATCCACAATCCACAACTCCAGTTCATCAATTACTATCTTGTGAAGCGAAAAGCTGCGTGAAACATCTAGGTGTAACACTTGTAAACAGTATCTGATCTCTGTATATTTCTCTCCTGATTCAGACAAGACAACTTTTTCACTGGAGAAAGCAATATTATGGATAGAGGACTTATATTTTAGCCAGAAGGACCAGTTTGAAGTTGAAAATGTGTTAAAGGGAAAATGGCGGAAGACGGTAACTCGGGGGAGAAGAATTGTTGAATAAAGTCATTATTTTTGTTTTCTTTGTGCACAAAAAGTATTCTCGTAGCATCGCAAAATTGAAGTTGCACCACTGATGTCACATGGACTATTTTAACAATGTCCTTACTACATTTCTGAACCTGGGAACATTACAGTTGCGTTGCTGTCTATGGAGGGTCAGAGAGCTCTCCAATTTCATCAAAAATATCTTAATTTGTGTTCCGAAGATGAACGAAGGTTTTACGGGTTTGGAACAACATGAGGGTGAGTAATTAATGACAGAATTTTCATTTTGGGGGGAACTAACCCTTTTAATGATCGATTTGCTTCATACAAATACAAAGATCTTCACTTCACAAGATGTTAATTGATGGACTGGAGTTGTACTTGTGGATTGTGACTCTAATTCTGACGGCACCCATTCACTGCTGAGGAACCTTTGGTGAGCAAGTTATGTAATGCTATAGATATAAGCATAGTTAGTTACACTTAAGACATGTCACTCTGCTGAGATGATCAGCCAAAGAAAATCCCTTGAGCAGAGGTTAAAATAGGACATTTCAGTATCATAGCAGCTCAAAATCTCCTTTTCAGACCAAATCCCTTCTACATATTCTGCATGTAGCATGTCCTCCTACATGTGACAAGAGCAAGTAAGGTATCACAACCTCTGGGGATGTTATAACTGTCTGTCTGTAATCTGCATAGATGGATCACAACAAAACACATCAAAATGACAACTGAGAATCAGAATAAGCCCCAAACTAAATAGCTTCTTGTGCTTTGTGGGGAAATTAATATATTTAGAAAACCATACATTTAAGAAACTTCCTTTAACTGGGTTCCAAAAATCTGGAAAACAGAAAGTTTGCTTTTTCGAAGGTCTCAAAAGGTTGCAGCTCAGAAGCCCTGCCAGCAAATCTGCCTGGAGATTTCTTGCATGTCAAATGATTGTGATGCATTTCAATAAGCACAGTGGGAAGCTTCCTTTTCATCATCCTGCCAGTGTGCAATGATTCCCCCCGTCCAAATGCTGCATTTCTGCTGTGTTGTTCTGTGTTCTTAGTAATCATTTATCTATGCAAAGCATTTGTGCTATGAATTTGAATATTTATTCAGGTACACTGAATATAACAGGAGTTTATTGAAGTAGTCGGCATGTCCACAGGGTTTGGAGTTTGCATAATTTATGAGATTTCACTGCTAAACTTTGTTTGTCCAAAATATTACAAATATGTCTTCTATATATATATACATATATATATATATATTTTTTTTTTTTCTTCTCTCTCTCTCTACTGATTTAGACAAGATGGCTTTTTGTCATCTGGAGACCTGGAGAAAGCAGGAGTACGGACAGAGGACTTTAATTCTAGCCAGAAGCAATGGATTGAAGTTAAAAATGCCTTGATAAATTTGTTTCTTAAAAACAAACAGCTTTTTGCTTCACAAGACATTAACTGATCAATTGGAGTCATGTTGATTACTTGTGGATTACTGTTTTTATTAGCTGTTTGGATGCTCATTTTGACGGCACCCATTCACTGCAAAGGATCCATTGATTAACAAGTGATGTAATGCTAAATTTCTCCAAATCTGCTCTGATGAAAAAACAAACTCATCTATATCTTTGATGGCCTGAGGGTGAGTACATTTTAATTTTTGTGTGAAAGCATTCATGTTGTACATGGTAGAGTATATAGGATTTGGAATCCGTGAGGGAAGAAAAGAAACACACGGCAGACGGTCTGTCAGGGCTGGAAGAGACAGTTCTGTCCTGCAGGCCGTGGACCTCTGAGCCACAGTTTGAAATTACCAGCAGGGAGATGCCTGCAGGACTCAACCCCTGGCCCATAGTCACCTCTGTGGCCTCTGCAGATGTCATTTTCAAAGAGAAGCCTTTGTCCAAGAGCGCACTGACATGTGTGCCATAGAGTTAAAGATGTCGAACAAAACATGAGACATCTGTCAACAGTCAGTGTATCGAGGGGCCGTCCTGTTCAGAAATGTGTTGGGTTGTTGAGTGAACCTTAAAGTCGCTTTACTTACAGATAAAAAGGGGGGAAAAAACATGAAGCGGCAGAACAATTGTAGAGCCTCTGAAGAAAGACAGCCAAAGTCCTTTAATAGAAACACAGTTGTTGTTTTCTCCTGTTGAGGCATAAATTATTCCTAACATTGAGAGGTCATTTTGACAGGGCTAATTATCTATTGTACCACCAGAGGGCAACAACATTACTATCATCTGGAGAAACATATGAAAACTACTTACTCACACACAAACGCTCCTACAGTCAAATTAACCCAGGGTGAAAACCAAGAAGGTAATACGCACTTCCATAAATAATATTAACATGCCTGTGCTTTGATTCACTTCACACAGCCTTCTGAATTCACAAGCATAAAAAGATATTTTATGGCTCCACATTAGAAACAAAAGGAGTGAACTGTGCTTCAGCATCTACAGACTCTAATATTCTGCCAAGTCGGTCTTTCAAAGCGAAATGCACCAATGTGATTATGCTTGAAAAATACAGCAGGTGAGTCGTTATTTAATGGCCACTTTAATTAAGCATTATAAAAAATTGCTGTTACTTACGATTAGAATTCATAAATCACAGAAAGCGAAAATATCTCTGTGTGAAAGCAACACCTGACTGTGAGAGGGTTTTTAAAAGCCGAGACTAATTGACTGAGGTCAGAGGTTGGGTTATTAACACTATTTACGGATTAAGCAACTGACTTTTAAGCAGAATGTTTTTATGAAACATTTCCCTCAGATTAACAACCGTGTGAATGAGTCTGGGTCAGTTGCTAAATGAAGATCTCGATTTTAAGACGCCTCTTAGAAATGTCAACACAGTGAAGGACAGCCTTATTTCGGGACAATCGAATTTCTCTGACTGTACCGCTCTGAGTAATAATGGAAGAAAAATACCTCCTCTCACATAATAAAAAAAAAAAAACAAAAAAAAACACCCGCATTAATATCAAAGACCCGCCACAGAGAGATGTGAAATCGCTGCGGCTTTGCAGAGGAATGGTGACAAAAACTCAGTGGGGTGGATATTTAATTCCATCTCAGACCTTAGAAGTGAGAACCATCTTTCAGCTAATATGTCGAGCGTGGGAATTATTGTCAAACTTTGTTCAAATTCTCATTTTCTCGTCTCCTCCCCATCAAACCGACTGTTGGCTTTATTTGTTTGTCAGCTAACACGTGCTCTCGACATTCCAGCGGAATATAGATTGGCTGCCGGCGTCAGATCGCAGGTACAGGCATGTGTGGTGCTTGACTGATAGCATCTATAACCACTGGCAACACATAGACTCAATTCACACTAAGATATGGCACGACAGCAGGCTGCAGGCAAGTTATTTCTTGAGGATGAGGAGAGCGAGCCTGTGGCACAGTAGCCAGCCACATCCTCAGAGACTGATGCTCCAACCCTGAGGTCTACTGGAGATATCATGCTGCGTCCATCTCATACCCAAGTCCCCTCAAAATCCACCTTGTGCATCTCAAACTAATGTCATTTTCCTCAGAGAAGGATATGTTTGTTTTTGCTTGCTAAATCTTCTCTATCTTTCTGTACTGTATTAGCTCACCTATTGCTCCTTGTAATCACCCTTATGAAAATGAACCATGGTTTTACTACAAATAAAACCAAAAAACTATGATTATTGCAGTTAAACCATGGTAACCACAAATTAACCATGGTTTTTGCTAACCTCTAACCATAGTTTAACTATGGTATTTGTAGTAAAACTGTGGTTATACAACTATCCGCCAAAAACTATATGGTTACACTTTTACTATAATAAAACCATGGATCAGATTTTCTGTTAACAACTTGCTAGCACTTCTATAGTTATAATTAGCTAAGTATTTTTAGACCTCTTGCTCTGTCAGCAGTTTGATAGCACTTCTGTTGTTTATTTCATGTTAGCTAGTGATTCTTCAATCTTGCTCTGCTCTGTTTGCAGATTGCTAGCACATCTGTTGTTGGTTTTATGTTATCTAACCAGATTTCTGCTTTGCTCGGTTATCAGCTTGTTAGCACATCCTTCTTGACTTCATATCTCAGCGTATCGTTTTTACTCTGTTAGCAGCTTGCTAGCATTCACACATTGGCTGTGTGTTTTTCATGTGATTTCCATGTATAGCAACCTCTATAGCTAATTGCATAATTTTTTTTTTTCATTTGCACCATTGAGATCTCATTGTGGATGGGACTACCTAGCATGACACATCAAATAAATGCTAACTTCCCAACAAATGTCCTGTTGCTCATTGTTTCTGGAAGAAATAGTTTTGCCTCACACATACACCTGATAGGACACATTTTATATGTTACCTTGGACATGCTCTACCTAGTGAAACAATTCTTACATTAAAATAAAGTCTTGGGAATCATACGACTCTGCTTAGACATGAGGCTGTCAAATTTGTACGCAGACTGAATCATTTACCTTAATTACTCAGACCAGGAAAACAAAATTAAGTTGTCATATCTGCCAATGTTTCATTGTGGATATCAACTAAATGTTTACCTTCTCAATATATAGGCCTACAAATGCAGTATTTATAGTACAAACTAAATGGACAGAAAATTTATTCCAGAGATGTGACGAATTTCCAAACATAAACCCTTCAGCCAAACTTTCACATAGCAACAAGTAATCTGCAGAGCTGAATGCCAAACGACAGATTGCTTTGACTTGGCAGGAGAGGGTTGATAGCGTAAGATTCAGATCTTCCATTTATAGAAAGAAAACCTGCGTGTGATAATACAGTCTTGAGGAAGCGATAAAAAAACACCTGTGTGCGGGGTCTATTTTGGGATTGGAGCAGTCAAGGTCATCCATGTGGAGACAAATTGTGTAGGAGGCACGGCTAACAAAGGGAATATGTTAGTGCTTTCCGCAGAGCTCGGCACACAGACAGGTGGATCTAAGAAAGAGACCTGCTGAGAGGCTGATGGGAAGAGAGCTAAAAGGCGGGAAAGAAGTCAGCTGAGGAGGAGCCATTATACAATCCGGGCACAAAGAGTCTGCAAAACAAAAAGGTTTATGAGGGAAAGATGAGGCAATACACTGTGAAGAGGTTAGGCTGTTTTGGCAGTCCTGTGATAGCAAACAGCGGTTAAGGACGTGAAAGCGATCTTACTAAGAAAACAATAAAATTGAGAAGTAAAATACAAATCTTTTTTTTTTTTTCAGTTTCAAACTGAGCAATAAAAAGCACAACCAATGCAGGGCTCCAGGCTAAATAAAATGTCTAAGGATCCACTGGCTTCTACAATTAGTGCAGTTTTAATTAAAGAATCACTCAATATATATAGGCTATATTATGAACGATTCACCGAGTAAGTCAAATCGCAATCTCATTAGTGGGTTTGAAGCTGCTTTATGAATCGTTTTGCTAAAAAGACTCATCTGGTTCATAAGAATCACTTCTTTTGCGAATCAAACTTGCTCTGTGTTTGCCATTTTGTGCTGAAAAACTGGATCGCACACTGCATTTGGATGCATATACGTTTTCCCGCCTGCTTATATTTTAAATTATTGTTGCAATTTTGTAATTTTCACATTTGTATAGAAGCTTTTTTATCTCTTGTTGAGTTTATGTTAAGTTTACCTCAAATAATTCAGGCTTTTCGGACTTCTCAGAATTGTGAGATATTATCTTGCAACGGCGAGAAAAAAGTCAGAATTGTGTGATAAAAAGTTACAATGGCCTTTTCATTTTGTGGCGCTAACAAAAAACTAAAATTTAACAAAAATATGAACTCACAATTCTGAGGAAAAAAGTCAGAATTAGCTAAATATAAATTCAGAATTGCGAAAAGTAAAATCTAAAATACGAGAAGATAAGTCACAATTCTAACTTGATATCTTGCAATTCTGACTTTTTTCTTAGAGATGTGAC
Source organism: Spinibarbus caldwelli (assembly GCA_039654775.1). Taxonomy (NCBI): domain Eukaryota; kingdom Metazoa; phylum Chordata; class Actinopteri; order Cypriniformes; family Cyprinidae; genus Spinibarbus; species Spinibarbus caldwelli. Next base: position 9,023,131 of record CM077265.1, read on the forward strand.
TTTACATCTCACAATTCAGACTCATAACTCTGAGGAAAAAAAGACAGAATTAGCTAGATACAAACTCAGAATTGTGAGAAGTAAACTCTAAAATGTGAAAAAGGAAATCACAATTCTAAATGTATATCTTGAAATTCTGACTTTTTTCTTAGAGGTGTGACTTTATACCTCGCAATTTATCTTTTTTCTCAGAATTGCGAGAAGTAAACTCTGAAATGCGAGAAGGTAAGTCAGAATTTTGAGTTTATATCTCGCAATTTTTACTTTTTTCTTAGAGGTGTGACTTTATACCTCGCAATTTATCTTTTTTCTCAGAATTGCGAGAAGTAAACTCTGAAATGCGAGAAGGTAAGTCAGAATTTTGAGTTTATATCTCGCAATTTTTACTTTTTTCTTAGAGGTGTGACTTTATACCTCGCAATTTATCTTTTTTCTCAGAATTGCGAGAAGTAAAATCTAAAATACGAGAAGATAAGTCACAATTCTAACTTGATATCTTGCAATTCTGACTTTTTTCTTAGAGATGTGACTTTACATCTCACAATTCAGACTCATAACTCTGAGGAAAAAAAGACAGAATTAGCTAGATACAAACTCAGAATTGTGAGAAGTAAACTAAAATGTGAAAAAGGAAATCACAATTCTAAATGTATATCTTGAAATTCTGACTTTTTTCTTAGAGGTGTGACTTTATACCTCGCAATTTATCTTTTTTCTCAGAATTGCGAGAAGTAAACTCTGAAATGCGAGAAGGTAAGTCAGAATTTTGAGTTTATATCTCGCAATTTTTACTTTTTTCTTAGAGGTGTGACTTTATACCTCGCAATTTATCTTTTTTCTCAGAATTGCGAGAAGTAAACTCTGAAATGCGAGAAGGTAAGTCAGAATTTTGAGTTTATATCTCGCAATTTTTACTTTTTTCTTAGAGGTGTGACTTTATACCTCGCAATTTATCTTTTTTCTCAGAATTGCGAGAAGTAAACTCTGAAATGCGAGAAGGTAAGTCAGAATTTTGAGTTTATATCTCGCAATTTTTACTTTTTTCTTAGAGGTGTGACTTTATACCTCGCAATTTATCTTTTTTTTCAGAAGTGCGAAAAGTAAACTGAAATGCGAAAAGGTAAGTCAGAATTCTGAGTTTATATCTTGCAATTCTGACTTCTTTCTTAGAGGTGTGACTATATCTTGCAAATAATACTTTTTTCTCAGAACTGCAAGAAGTAAACTGAAATGCAAGAAGGTCAGAATTTTGAGTTTATATCTTGCAATTCAACATTTTCTTAAAGGTGCGACTTTATACCTCGCAATTCATACTTTTTTCTCAGAATTGCGAGAAGTAAACTCTGAAATGCGAGAAGGTAAGTCAGAATTTTGAGTTTATATCTCGCAATTTTTACTTTTTTCTTAGAGGTGTGACTTTATACCTCGCAATTTATCTTTTTTTCAGAATTGCGAAAAGTAAACTGAAATGCGAAAAGGTAAGTCAGAATTCTGAGTTTATGTCTTGCAATTCTGACTTCTTTCTTAGAGGTGTGACCATATCTTGCAAATAATACTTTTTTCTCAGAACTGCAAGAAGTAAACTGAAATGCAAGAAGGTCAGAATTTTGAGTTTATATCTTGCAATTCAACATTTTCTTAAAGGTGCGACTTTATACCTCACAATTCATACTTTTTTCTCAGAATTGCGAGAAGTAAACTCTGAAATGCAAGAAGGTAAGTCAGAATTTTGAGTTTATATCTTGCAATTCAACATTTTTTTAGAGGTGTTACTTTATACCTCGCAATTAATTTTTTCTCAGAATTGCGAGAAGTAAACTCTGAAATGCGAGAAGGTAAGTCAGAATTTTGAGTTTATATCTTGCAATTCTGACTTTTTTCTTAGAGGTGTGACTTCATACCTCACAATTCATACTTTTTTCTCAAAATTGCGAGAAGTAAACTCTGAAATGTGAGAAGGTAAGTCGGAATTCTGAGTTTATCTCTCGCAATTCAGACTTCTTTTCTCAAAATTGTAGAAAAATGTCAGAATTGTAAGCTAAAAAGTCACAATTACCTTTTTATTTTTTTATTCCATGGCAGAAACGGGCTTCCATATGTACAGTACTGGATCATTTTAGTTGTAGTTTTATCTAAATATAATTGAATACCATGAAAATACCATGCTAGCCCTTTAACAGGTATAAGATGCAGTTTGTCAAAGACAGATTCTACAAGACTCAATCACCAGATCCCATCACCTCATCTTCAGTCTCTCGTCTCCAGTAGCCTCATGTGACCTTGCCCGCCTCCGCCCTCTTCATCCCACCGCTGCCCTTTTGCAGTTGAAGGTCTGTGTGGCCCCATCACTCTTAGTGCTGGTCTCTCTGCCAAACGCCAGGGCTAAAAATATCTGTGCCAACAAGGCAGAGTGGGTTCAGCCCTCTAACAGGAATAGCAGAGTAGCAGTCAACTGCTGTCTGACAGAGTCGCTGGAATTGTCAGTTTGCGAGCAGCACGAAGCCCTCTCTTTCTCTTTCATTTTCTCCCTCTCTGTTTTCCTTCCATAGGTTGGACAACATCTCCGTCCCCTCAGATTCATGACATGTTTCATATCAGACTGCTGCAGAGAGGGGGAGTTGTTTAGACAGTGGAACATGCAAATAAATAAGCCATGCTGTTAATTTCCTGCAATTTCAGTGATGTCAAAATATGAGCACATACCAAGCACTTAATACCACCCACAAACTCTACATTAATCACACCATGGACTTTAATCAGGGCTAATTTGACTGATTAGTTCATTAGATTGTACTGTTAAGTACCTTGGTGAAACGTTCAGTCAACAAAACACTGAAAATCAGGCTTTCTGACAAAAAACTATGGAAGATACCGGTTGTGAAAATTAAGAGGGCACTATATTATGAATGAATTGCGCATGCAGTTCATTCGCAAACGTATTTTGTGTCATTTTAGGAACAGCTCACCTAAAAATAAAAATTTCCTGATTATATACTCACCCTCAGGTCATCTAAGATCTATATGACTTTCTTTCTTCACCCGAAGAGAAATTAAGGTTTTTGAGAAAAACATTCCAATATTTTTCTCCAATGCAAGTGAATGGGGCTCAGCGTGGACCATTTTTAACGGTCCAAAATCCATATTTAGGCAGCTTCAAAGTAACCCAAACAACCCCTGCCAACAAATAAAGGTCTTCTCTAGTGAAACGATGAGTCATTTTCAGAACAAAATAAAAATTATATATATTTTTACTTACAAATGTTAGAGAAGATTCTTATTTGTTGGCTGGGGTTGTGTTGATTACTTTGAAGCTGCCTAAATATGGATTTTGAACCATCAAAAGAGCCCCGTTTACTTGCATAAGATGGAGAAAAATCCTGGAATGTTTCTCCAAAATCTTGATTTCTCTTCGGCTGAAGATAGTCATATACATCTTGGATGGCCTGGGGGGTGAAAATAATCAGGAAATTTCCATTTTAGGTAAACTATTCCTTTAATTAAAAGAATTATGCAAGCAGGTGATAGCGAAAGAAAAATAAGAAAAAAAATAGCAAAAAAACTGTTAAACGCATCTATAATAATCCTAATTTACATAAAAAGGAGGTGTGTTTGCACTGAAAAAAATGTTAATGTCTGAAATACATCACAGCACTATTACAGCATTTAGTGCCTGGTTAAACTATTTTTTTATTTTATTTTATTTTATTTTTTTTTAGGATTTTGCGTATTGCTTTTAAATGGTTTATAAATGGTTTAACTGTAAATTTGCCCCTAAGGTTGCACAACTTATTGAATGGACAGCCTTATTTTCATTCACATTCATTTACATTTAGTGTCCACACTAAGCATCAATGTATGATTATTTTAGACTTTATGAATAGTGTACATTAAATCTGACTTATGTAGATAAGAAATACATGTTCCTCTTTTTCTTCTCAGCTTATTGCAAGTCTGAGTCACTCTCTATTCTACTGTGGTCATGGTGAAATATTCAAATACTGCTCAAGGAGTTAGAAAGCTAACTATTGCCACTTAGTGGTGAGATACAGAAAGACACTAGCAGCTAAATTCAAGCTTATGAATAATTAATCTGATTGCATAAATGCTAAAACATTGCATAAAATCACAGCGCAGTTCCTGGAATAGATGAAGATATGTGATGTGCGTAAATGCTTCAGTTTTGCTTTGATCAAGCTTCAAAAATGCTAAACAGTCTGATGTCAGTCTTCAAAGTACAGCACAACTGTTTCACTAATGTGTTTCATTTCCTAGGACAGTGGCAGTGAAACCACAAATGGGTGGGGCTGCTGTCGAACCACATGGGGGCGCTGTCATTGTTTGTTGTTGTGCATCAAACAGGCCTCCAGATACAAATTCAATGGAGTGCTTATGTAACGTCCATGAATGAGAATTTAATTCCTTTTGTTTTGGCTTAACACATCCTAGACACCTCTTGAGCCTGCGGTTTCCGTGCCTGTGTAACGGATCTCCGCACAAAAGCTCTACAACCGACTACATTTAATTGAGTTTTATTAAATGGTCAAACAGCAGGAACCGTGGGGATTATGGTTAAAGCACGTTGAGAGCCTTTGTGTTAGCACTGTCAGGAATATTTATTTATGTGTAATTGTAGCTCCCTTCTTGCACATTTCAAATAGACCTCATGTCAGCTAAGGAATTATTCACATTAAAGCATTTAATGCTGAATAAACTGTCTTAAGCATGTGTTTGCAAATAATAAATATTGGCTCACACTTTATTTTAATATGCTGCACACAGAATAATGAAAAGCTAATATTATTAGCTGCTTTGTAACAATGAATACTGTTTTTCATTACAACTTTAGTGTCTAATTAGTAGTAGTAGATCTGCCATCATGCAAATGCATTTTTAAAAAAGAGAAAACATTATAAAGAACTATATAGGATTATAAAACACTAGGTCATGTTTTCTTTTAGTCATAATTATGATATACATTCAAAATCTGTCAAACTGCAAGCAAATGCATGTGTTTTAGCTGCAAATACCTGACACAGCATGCTGTTATTCTGTTTGAGGATAAACTCCCAGATCTCTTCCTCCAGAGAAGGCTTCCCTAAAAGTAGAGCGAGAAATCAATAACTTGAATCATTAGTCTGGCTCATGTGGGCAAATTATATAAACATTAATTGGATATGACAGAGAGAGATTGCTTTTTTAGCCGTTTGTCTTGTTGTAGCCTATTTGGTCAAGACAATGAGCCATTGTTGTGTGTTCTTACTGTAAATACAGCTGCACATGAGTCCGAAAATTAAGTTGTAATATAATTAAAATATAGTATAATAGAATTATTTAAGCCCTTATTTCTGTTGGGATTGATTTACTATTTTAATATTTGGGTCCCAGAGACTGCAATGATGTTCATGTGAAAATAATATTAGTAATTTTAAAATTAAATCTCTAATTTTTCTTTTAAATTCTCAAAACCAAACAGGCAGACTTTATCAAAACTGTACCTCTGTTTTACAGTTAACCAATCCTGCGGTTTTAATCACATTCTTTTTAGAGTCAAGCTGATCCTAGAAAAAAAAATATTCTAGAAAAATACATCAAAAGAAATGTAAGACCTACAGACAGAAAACGAGGGATTGTATGCGTAACAACATGCCAATATGAAGTGTTTTTGACATCCTCCATTAAAGAGGAACTACTGTGATCGGTACTGCCCTCCTCTGGCCTTAATGGAGAAAAGCATTGCCATGAAACATGTGCGTGTTCTTTTGACTGACTTAAACTGACTGACTGGCATAAAATGACAGAACCTTCATGAATCCATGGAAAGCCTGCTCAGATGCTCTGATAATAAAATCAACATTCGTTATTTTACTTCCTCAGTCTTTTTAAACATAACCAGCGTGCCTTTAATTTGAAAATACGCACGTTCACACATGCGCACTCGCCACATGGTGGCAGCACTGCACTAGTCACCGACTGAATGTTTTCCGCCCCTCTCACAGGGGTACAGGGGTGAAACCCACCTGACTCAATGCCTATTAATACAGACAACGCTTCACTTTCATCCATAATGTGATTATGCCATCCCGGGGAGCAAAATGATACCCCCGACCGCAAGCTGTCAATACGACTCTCAATGTGCCTGCTGTACCGCCGGGCACGCGTTGTGTTCCCCCCCGTCCCCCGCGGCTAGGGACCGGTCACATAAAGATTAGTCGGGTCTCCTCTCATCAGAAGGGGTCCATCAGGAGAAATAAGCTTCTTCCAGGGAGGTGACTATTATAAACAGGTGCCTCCTTTCATTTTGTGTGTTGACACACGGTGGTCTAATTTCGCTTCTGGATCTTTCGGCGCCATATTGTTTTGCCTGTTCTGTTTTCCCGCGAGCCCGATGCATTTTTTATTTATTTATTTATTTATTTTCGCGCGCGCGCGAGTTTTTTTTTTTTTTTTTTTTGCAAATATTAATAGGTCTTACTCATTTTGCCTCCACCTCTGTTTCTGTCAGATATGTCTGCTGTGATAATTGGGCTCAATCAGAGATTATTCATGGCGCTCTCAGACATGACCGAGCAGCTTTGTTTGCCTTGTGCCTCTCTGACAGAAGCAGCCCACATGTTCCCCTCCGAACATGCCTCTACCTCACAATGTGTACCGCTCTCATCCTTACTGTGACGCTTGCATGTCCTTCATTACGACCAGTTAACGCGTGGATGCAAACGCGGTAAAACATCCAGTGGTGGAAAGAGTACTGAAATTGTACTTAATTACAAGTACTGTTACATTGCTGAAATACTACTCAATTACAAGTAAAAGTACTGGTGTCAAAACAGTACTTAAATAAAAGTACAAAGTACTCTTCTCAAAAACTACTCAGCGTACTAGTCGGTGATATTTAATGAATTACCAAAAATATTATTTGATCTATGTGGATAGCTACTTTGCACAAAACCTACTTTTATCTTATGTGAATTAGTTGTCATAATGATACAGGAATTTCTAATCTCAATACCTTGAAAAATATCAATATTAAAGTACCCGTTATCCAGAAGTTGCAACTGACTTCAGTGTTGTTATGGATTTTCAAGTGAAATGGAATATTGAATAAAGGGCGGGGGTTTATTGTGGTGTACCTCCACTCTTGCTCAAAGCAGATTCATGGCTGGATAGGAGTAGTTAAGAAAGTCTGCTTGTTACATCTGAGATCACGCTTCAACGTTTCTGGGTCCTAACACTCTGCCAGACGCTCCAAGAAAACACCAAACTGTGCTAATATACACCCACGATGTCATGTAATACTGAAAAATTATAACCCTAACCTTTATCTCCATACTGAAATCCCAGATGGCCAGACTGTTTCAGTTAAAATATTAGTATCTAAGACACTGTGAGAACGGAGACTGTAGTGTGCACAGCAATATTTTAAGTGCTTAGCTTAAATATGTAATATTAATTAAATAGTGCTCATAAATGGCTGCTGAGATAGTATTCTCAGGTGAAATGAGTAGAGGCTTGGACCTGGAAACAGCAGTCGTTACGTCATGACTCAACAAGAGGATTCTCCCCAAGCCATCAAACTGACTTCATCAGAGCGAGAACGCCATTCCACAGCAGAAGCAAAATTTCAGTTTTTGATTAAAGATTACAACTGCAGAGTTTTTTGGGGTTTTTTCAGTGTATTGACTTGCACGGTTTAATTGTTCACCACAAGACTAGTAATGTGCACTAAAAATGTAAGTAGGGTAATTTTTGATTTCATGATGATAAATCATTTTCAATACCAATGGCAAAACTACCACATACTGTATACTGCCATATAGATATGGGCTATTCCACCGAAAGGGTGCCATTTGCTTCCAAAACTCTTCAAAATAAAATTTCATTTTCTATTTTTTTTAAAGACTGAATCTAGTAATACATGTTTAACTATTCAAAATCTGTATTGGTACATCTCAGGTAACTTAATTTTTTATACAATTTTTAAGTGAAAGATGGATGAATTTTTCTCAGTCCTGTTACCAAAACTCTAATGTCTTTTAAAAAGCATGTTTAAAATTATGTCAACAAATTCCTTCATTTCCCCCTCAGGCAGGTGTTTATTTTAAAGAAATTTTTGTTTTCATGATCAAAAAATATTTTTTTATCATTAAAAAAAAAAAATCCCTATTTATCTGCACAAGGTGTATTTTTGTAAAGTACAAAAACCCATTTTTTAATTTTAAAGGTGACTCAAACCTCAAGCGTATAAATTTTCTATGATGCAATTTATTAAACAATGGGATAAATTATGGACCAAACTTAATTTAAAAAATAGTGGTTTAACTTTATATTTTAAAGAAAAAACTATTTAGTAACAGGAATGAAACGTAACAGGAAGGAGTATCCATTACTTTAGTATACAGGTTTGACTACACATGTGAAGTATTAATGCCCGCACCGATATAGTGAAAGTGTTGAACATTGACTAGTGAGCTGACCTCACTGCTAAAAAAAAAAAAATAAAAAAAAAAAAATAAAAAAAGGCCAAATCATGTTTCTATTTAAATCTAGTGGTCTGCAGAGGTTTTTGTTAGGGTTATGTTTAGGGGTAGAGGACGGGTTATAAGGTAAGATATAAATAACTAAAAAATAATAAATATTAAATTAAAATTGATATTAAAAATAATAAACTTAAATAATATATTTTCAGTTTTACTGTGGATATTGTTTTCTTATAGCGCAGCTCACACTCAAACGCCATTCAATATATGAGTCTAATACATAATTGCCACAGGTCAGAAATGGCAAGTACATTTTCTGTCATACTTGCAGGAAAGTAATATAAAACAACAATGCAGGAACAACCATAGGTTTTCTCTGGGCAAAAGCATTGTCTCGGTGTGGATAGAAGGCCAAAACATTTAGAAAAATAAGCATTTCATTTTCAAATTTATCTAGATTAATATAAGGATGTAGCCTAATATTTATATTAATAAATCAGATGACACTACTCACTCCTGTTACTTTTACTCAGTTACTATATATAAGTATAGGATATATGAGTAACAGGACTGAGATTTTAGGATAAAATTAGCAAATACATATAATATAGCCACATGGAGTACATGCTAATATTATGGAAATACTCAGCAAATTATAGTGATTCACCAAAGATTTGTATTTTTAAAATAAACAAGTAACATCTAAGAAATAATTTAGGTAAAAGGACAGTATATTCATAATGACGCACCCAGCCACCGTTACAATGTCATCAAATATACAGAAAAGAAAATAAGAGGGGGGAATGTGTTAGGGTAACAGGACTGAGTGAAAACCTGGGGACACGACTAAAATGTGTATTTTATCCAAAATATTATAAATTTATTTTGAAATAAATGCATTTAAAGCACAGATGGGATATGGAGGTACACAAAAATGCAAAATAAAAATGTTTTCTGAAGGATTTTAAACAATATATTTCATGTTAAAATGTAGCGTTAGACACTGGGGACAGTTAGATTAATGTGCAGGACACTTTGCTTAATAATAAAATGTATTGTATAGTTAATTTTTATGCGTGTTTGTACCTATAATGTCCTGGGAACAGAAATAGCACCCATTAGGTGGAATGGCCCATATTTTAATATCCCAATTTTTTTCAAGGCAATCATTATTTCAAGCTTTGAGTGGTTTAATCCAAGACTTCTAAAAAGACATGTTTGCTTTATATGATGAACGGATTTTAATATAGGCTTTTATTTACATACACATAAATATTGATCAATTACCATTACAAAAATCTCAATCTTAAACATTTGCTCACTCTGTGTATTTGTGTCTTTAAAATAGGGTAACTTTGTTGCAAAAGCTTACAGCACAAGGAAGCTTGATTTTAAATTTGATTTCAAACTGAATTGAATTTACAAAAAAAAGACAAGTACACAGTCAGTAATTAAATTATAAAACAAATGACCTCAATTCGTTTGAGGTACTCGAAATATGACAACACTGAATTTTTAAGAGCCATATATGTTATTTATTTAGATAAATGGAGCATCAGATGGCTTTGACCTGTAATGTCTGTACAATGTAGTGATGCAGTTAGACAGACAGCTATACATTCTAAAATAACGGTTGCCTGAAAAAACTCACGCTAGGGTCTCAGCTAGAATATTTTAAACTCACGTGTGAAAGGGTTAAGTACAAGTAAAAGTACAGCTTTAAAAATATACTCAAAAAAGTACAAGTACCCGAAAAAACTACTTAATTACAGTAACGTGAGTAGTTGTAATTCGTTACTTCCACCACTGAAAACATCCTACTTCTAAATGGACATACTCTGGAAAATAATGACAACCCCACAAAAAAAGCACGGGATTGTGCAGCAAAATAACCCCCCTGAATGTTATAGTATTTATCAAAGAAAGCAATTCGCTGATATTTGCGAGTTCTCTGAGTACATCTTCTTGAAAATAATTACAGCGGTAATGACTTTTTCCCAGTAATGCTGGGAGAGAAGGGAACAGAAGCCGGAGACATGTAGGCCGATAGAATATCCGTGGCCAGGCCTCCCGGTGCGCTCCCCTCCGCAGCCACGCTACAGTCCTATATCTACACGCCTGAAAAACCATTAGCCAGAGCCGTGACTCACTCGTTGATCGTAGTGAAGAGCGCTAGCGGACAGCCTGGCCCAATACTCCCAATTGTTCCCCTAATATCTGTCTAATGGCCTCCATTTAATCTAGGGAGGATGATTATTACGTATCCCTCCCCCCCTCCCTTTTCCCCTAGCCGAACACGCAGACACACAAAGCCACAGTCCTAGCAGATGAATACATCTCGGTCATCAGTGTAAAGTAAAACATAATCAGTGCATTTCCCTCCAGTGCATGAGTATGCTAATGAGTTAGCTTCACTGCGTAATTTTAGATTATGTTCCGATAGCTACATGCAGCGAGGGTGTTTGGAGGTTTGTCTCGGGAGCGTGTTGTGCTATCGTTCTCTGTGGTTTACTCCATGTCCATTGAATGGGTTTTTCAGACAAAGTGAATGCAGATTATTATCCGACATGTAATTAGACAAAATTCGGTAACCTTTACAGTTCTTATCCAAAAAATACTACTTGACTGGTCTCCCTGCCTAGCCAAGATAGTTAGGCTAAGCTGTTTCTGTGGTTCAAGATGGGGTTTGTTCAGCTACAAAAATAGCTAAAAATGAGCTTGGTTGGGACAGAAGAGAGGTTAAACCATCTTTAACTAGCTAAAACCAGAAAACAGGCTGGTTTCATTTTTTTTTTTTTTCAACTGAACCAACAGCCCTTGCTTCCATCTTATTTTTTATTTCATTTCCATTCTTTCCCCCTTGCAACATTGTCATCGTCCTTTTCTTCTCCTTCTTTCCCCTTCCAACATTGTCTTCCTTGTTTACCTTCCTTTCTTTATTCAAACATTATTTGTTTTCTTCTCTTTCTAATGGTTTCCTTCGCCCCTTCCTTCAAACTTTGTTTTTGTCTTCCTAATTTTTTCTTTCCTCCTTCTGGCCTTCCTTCCTTTTTCTTTCCTACTTCTGTTTTCCTTCCTTCCTACTGCCTTTTTCTTTCATCCGCTTTGTTTTTCTTTTTTCCTTCTTGCCTCCCTTTTTATTTTTTCCTACTTTTTTTCCTTCCTTGTGCAACTTTATCTTCTTACTGTCTTTCCTTTTCTTTCCTTTCTTCTTCCTGCTTCCCTTTTGTTTTCCTTCATTCCTTCTTTTCTTCCTGCTTTGTCTTTCTTTCCTCCCTCCTCCATCCTTCCTACTTTGTTATCCTTACACTTTTCTTCCCCGTGCAACTCATTCCTTTTTGCCTTTGTTCCTTTTCTTTCCTTCCTCCATCCTACTTTTTTCTTTCCTTTTTTCCTTCCTTCCTTCTTTTTTGCCTTCCTACTTTTCTTTCCTCCTTCAAACCTTCCGTTTTCTTTCCTTCCTCTCTCCTGCTTTTTGTTTTCCTTTCTTCTTCCTTCCCCCGTGCAACTTTGTCTTCTTTGTCTTTCCGTCCTCCTACTCGTCACCCTTCCTTCCCTCATACTTTTGTCTTTCTTCCTTCCTGCATGCATCCTTCTTTCTTTCTTTGTGTTGTTGACACCAAGTGTGGTTCCTGAGAAGGAAATGAAGTCACAACAGCCGTGGGGCTCCCTGGACATGCATTAGCGTGCAGACCTTCATTCACAATTCACAGCCGGCTTGAAGCTCCCGTACAGCTTGACAAAATCCGAGTAACAGCAAGCCCCAGTCAAATATGTTTTGTCAATATTTAGGCTTGTTCTGCTTTTTTTTTTCGCCTCAACAAAAGTTTCATTTTATTGAGTGTCTTTGCAGGGTTTGCCGTCTCCTTGCAGGATTTCTGAACAAGCGACCCTCGAGGTGCTTATAGAAAATGAACTGCAACTCTCAATCAATATTGGTCATATGAAGGCAAAGTCTACCATGGATGACATTAAATGTTGACAGAGTGTTCAAGACATGAGGTACAAATATTGTGCCAGCATTTGGGGATAAAAAAGCCAAAATATGATGCAGGGACGGATTTCATCTGTCCAAACAGCCCTCTTGGTTTAAGATACTGTTTGAGATGGGTAAATAAAACTCACAGGAAAAACAGAGACAGCTTTGTACTACAGAAGTACCTCTGTATGATTCAAAACTAGCAATATTCTCACAGCAAAAAAATTATATTTTTGAGACAGAGTACGTGATGGTAAATTTCTGTCATTTTGCTCTGTTCACAAATATTTATTATTTCTATCTGTCCAAACTCACAGTGACATATAAATATAAAATAATAGAATATATTTAATAAAAATATAAAATCATAGCAATGAAGCACATGCAGACAAATAAGTAAAAATACATCACACTAAACACCCAAATATTGCCATAATACCTTACCTAATGTGTATATATGCCAGTTCAATTGAAGCTTTATGTATCTGGAAAACAAAACAAGAATTGAGCCGGTGTTTTGCAGATCCAAAACTATTTTTTCAGGCATGTTGACTTAGCTTGACTCCAGTGTTGTTTATTTGTTTAGTTAGTTGTTCATCTATAAAAATGGAAGCACACAGCAGAAGCCGTCTGTGCTATTATCCCACTTAACCATGTTTCCAGCATTTCAAAAAATATCATCCAATTCATATGGGCTCATTAGCTCCAACTATGACCTTATGTGCGTTTTCAAAGCAGCAACAATGAAGGTAACGCTTTTATAAGTGCTCTTCACTCTGCATACTCTAACAGAGAACTATCAAATTACCTTGATTTCTTGGAGCACAGGTCTCGGTTAGCGTACCTGACACATGTCGCGGTGCGTTATTGGGGCAGTTACCTTTCAGACATGTGCTGTGGTGTGAACAGGGAAAGGTTAGGAGGTTTCATTCAGCAGTTAAAAATAGTGGAGCCTCGGTAATGGGGGAATGATCATTTCCACCGTGCAGCAAGGTTTTCGATGGCTGCCGACAGCATTAAGGGCGTAGCAAGGATGTGAGGTACTTCATATGAAGCTAATCAGGCGCAATACGTCTCAGTGAAAAGGTTTTGGGTTTTGAAGAAGGCTGCAAATGGAAATGGAGAGCAGGAGAACCTATTTAGAAACATATCTAAACATATATACAGCGACCTGCGCACGTTTTGTTAAGAGGCTGGCGAATGTCCTATTAAGCTAAAGCGTATGTTCATTAATCAGAAAGATGGATAGTAATGGCATACATAAAACATCTCCAAGAACAAAGCATTTGTGTGGATTTGTTTTCACAAATCAAGTATGAATGACCTACTCAACATTCTTTTATACAAGCAAGATGAACCCAGTTTTAGCCATAACAATCAAAGTTTAAGGCAAGCATACATCAGAGTGACATATTAATGTTTTAAATTGTCTGCTTTACATTCATTGTGACTTGATACTGAATGCAAATATTTCTGGCTTGGACCAGAATATAGGTGAGAAATGCTAGTTTTGATGTATGCATCTCAATATGACTCTGTATAAATTACTTGTATGTATGTGACACATACATGAATTCACACTCAAGAGAGAACAGTGACACAACCTCCTTACGCACATGGTCTGTTTTTAAACTCAGTGTCCAACTAAATGATCTCTGGAGAAGGATTTAGCTTTTTTTTCTAAGCTGGTGTTTCTCAGAAATGTTTTCAAGTTAAACATGCAGTGGTAAATGTTTATAGCATGCTATTTATACTGAACAGTCCAATTAAATGAAGAAATTTGGGCTAATTTTCAAATATTGTGAGTGAATAGAAAAAAAGACAGTACAGTGTTAAATACAGATACACAACAGAGGGTTTTTTTGGTCAGAAATGAATTGTTGAACCAATGCATTTAAAAAAATCAGTGTCCTTGTTTTTTGCCTTACTGCATTACTACGGTAAACCTAATGATTTAATTGGTTTATTGTGATGGGACAAAGAGAGAAAGAGAGGGATGATAGAGAGAGTGCACCTGCAGTGCACCTTTAAACACAATGTAGTTAGTATGTAGTAAAAAAAAAAAAAAAAAGAAGTACAAATGGGCATTTACTCACCTTCATGTTTTTTTTTTTTTTTTTCAAACCTGAATGAGTTTGTTCTGTCAAACACAAAAAAGTAGATTTAAAAAAAAAAAAAAAAAAAAATTAAGGAACCGGTTTAATGGGTCATTCATTTGTGAATTAATTTATGATGTTTTCATCAATTTTCTGTATGTTTTCATATGCAGCCTAAAAGGATAACTCGGTATAAAGATGTATTTGCCATTATTTCACAGCACTTTGTTCAGTTCACAGTGAAAACTTGCATTTAGAACTCCAAAATCATTTAAATCTCGAAAATAAAATGAGACTAGGGCTATCAAACTACAATATTACAAAAAGCACCACAAAAGTATCATAAAAGTATATAAGTTAGGATGTCTGGTCATTGCATGGCTTCAGAAGACTTGAAATATAACACAAGACACATGAACTACTTTTATAATGCTTGCATGCTGCTCTTTATCATTCTGGAGCCCTAACTTGCATTTTTCAGAACAGATTATATAATATAGCATTTGCAGTTTTTTAAATTATGTTCACTCTCAGAAAAAAAGTGGGATAGTACCTTTTCAAAAGGTAAACTTTTGTACCTTATTTACCCCTGAAGGGTGCATATTATTAAAGGTACCTAAGTGGTACATATTACCTTTTGAAAGCTATCCACCCCAGTGATAGCTTTTGTACCTTTTTTTTCTGAGAGCACTGGAACAATTTTAAAATCAGCAGCAAATATATCAAGAATAAATAAATATGCATTGATATTCAGATTTATTTCAAGTAAGGATGCACGATATTATCAGAACGTATCGGAATCGGCCGATAATGGCTTAAAATGCAATTATCGGCAATGGCCCGATATGCCTTGCTGATAAGACAAATAACTCACATGTGCTCAGGATGCGCTAGATAACATCATGTCTGTTGGCCTTACTTGTAATAAAATGAAAGTAAAATACACAAGTAACATTAAGACACTTGTGTTTCTGAATAAATAAAGCAGTAATTGATCACAAAATCACGAGTCTGTTTTGATTAAAAGGTCAGAAGTAATAGTTTACATGAATAAAAACACAAACAGTTGTAAATTAAATACTTTTATATTTGTACAGATTTATTCATTAATGTGTAATATATAATTAAAAATAATTTGTTTATAATCTCTGCACAGGAGAGACTTTTTGAAAAAGTTTTCCAGCCACCACCAGCATTTTTGAGGATTTTCACTAAAATTTCATGGCCCCCAGAATATATTGTTGTATGAATATCTGAACAGGCAATACATCAAAATAAAGAACAGACCCTCTGCTTTATATATATATATATATAAAAAATAAATAAATAAAAATTAGCTTCAAGCATTTTTTTTTTAAATCAACGCCTGAATATAGGTAGGTTTCATTAAAAAAAAAAAAAAAAAAAAAGCAACATTTTGAGCAAAAACCTGAGAAAATTGCATTTTTGTCAAATACTACATCTGGATCATATTCAGTACTATTGTCAAAGCAAAGATGCTGTAGATCACTTACATTAGCAATCCTAAAGCTTGCACAGTCCTTTACCACTTCCTGGATCAACATTTAACTCGCTAACATTAGGCAGGTTTATATGCTGTTTATTGTTGATGATTGCATTATTTTTCATATGCACTGAATCACACACAGAATCGCCTCCTATCGGCGCTTTTATGGAATTGCGCTCTAACGCAAATTTGGTCTGTTTAGTAAATCTGGCCCTTGGTGTTGTTTCCAAACAAAAGGAAATATATCAGCATTGGCTATTGGCCAAAATGAGTTGAAAAATATCGGCATATCGGATATCGGCAAAATCCAATATCGTGCAACCTTGACTTCAAGTACATGATATAGTGGTTTTATACACCAATAGCAGAGTTTTCTAAGGTACAGTGGGCTACACGTTTAATTTTGTCCATTATGCAGAGTAACTACAGAATTAAATTAGGTAAATTATTGAACTAAACACGCTCGTTAGACTCATTGTCTCCTCTGAATGATGATGTCCACATCTCACTCGGGTGAAAATCAGTGTAGGTCCTCTCTATTGAATTACATGATAACACACGATGCTACACCAGAGCAGGCCCTTTCCGTTTCATATTACACTGCTGTCTAACAGGTGGCCGGCAGCCCAGAGTCGAGGTTGCGCTGAAATAAGTGTGATCTTGTAAGGTCAGGTGTGTCGACTCACTTTATTCTAACCCAAAAACACAAAGAACGAAACGTGGTCTAGTCTGCCAAAGGAATGTCAGAAGGGAGAGGCTGAATTCTTCTAATGAATACATACATTTGTTGCAGATTGTTACCCATTTTTTCCAGATTACATTGGGCACCTTGTTGCCAAGACAACAGCAATTAGCAAGAACTGGGTTACCAGGCAGACAGTGGCTACAACAAAGTACACATCGTAACCATAGTAACCAGGGTCAGGCCAGCAGAGCGGGCTTGTCTTCGCATCGCATGTGATAGGAAATGTATGCATTTTGGCCTTATATTTTCATAAAGCCTGATAACACGACATATATGCTGCAAACACTAACATATGGTCCATGACCTCCTCTCGTAATCTACCTCAGGTTAATGTTTTACTAAAACAACTGACTGACATGTGAATTTCTGTTGCTATTTGTACTGCCCACTCACCGTTAATTCAAACATTGACCTTATTTGAAACCTTTTACCCAGTTTGAAGCTAATAGATAAGCAACATCCTTTATTTACAGATACAGACGGCCATTACTAAACATGCAAGCATCTCCTGATTGATATATCAATGATAATCTGATATATATGTTTTTATTTAAGTCATATATTCATAATTTTGGGGAAAAAATTGTGGGAAACAATGTTTTTTGAAAAAAAAAATTATATATATATATCACATACACACACATTTTTTTTCGAAAAACATTGTATAATAAAAGGGTAATTATAACTATCTCATAATTCTGACTATTTTCTTTCGCAATTGAGATACAAAAAAGTAGTAATACACTGTTACAACTTTCTTGTCAAGGATAACACAAAGTTGCATTAACTTATTTCCATTGTGGTCCTTGCTTTAAAAGAGAGAAGAAGAAAATCCTAGTCAAAAAACCACTCATTCCCATAAAATAACAAACAGATCAAACAATTCCTAATACATTTAAGACATCCTATCTAAAAACAATTCTGAGTTTATATCTCACAATTCAGAGAAATGTCAGAATTTTAAGATATAAACTCAGAATTGCCAGATATAAACTTGCGATTCTGAGAAGTAAACTCAGAATTTTCAGATAAAAACTAGGAATTTCTAGATGTTAGACATAAACTCACAATTCTGAGAAGAAAAGTCAATTTTCAGATATAAACTCAGAATTTCTCAGAATTCCGCAAATAAGAGGTAATTACGACTTTTATTTCACAATTCTGACTGAGAAAAGTCGCAATTACCTTTTTTATTTAGTGGTGGAAATAAGCTTCTATAAAAATGTCTATCTACACATTCAGTATAGCAGTAAACTAGTCAGAAAGTGTTATTGGTCATTAAGTGGGTTCATTCAGTGAAGTATATGTCAGACTGATTTGAAACTCATGAACTTGAGTCTGCTGACAAATTCAATAAAGGAACCGGCTCTTAATATGCATTTGTTTATGAATTGAATTACGCTGGTTGCACTGCACCTGTTTGATTTACTAAAAGGGACCAGCTCCTGCACTCTTAAAAATAAAGGTGCTTCACGATGCCATAGAAGAACCTTTTTGTCTAAATGGTTCCATAAAGAACCTTTAACATCTGAAGAACCTTTCTGTTTCACAAAAGGTTCTTTGTGCCGAAAGAAGGTTCTTCAGATTATAAAAAGGTAAGAAAGAGATGGTTCTTTAAAGAACCTTTGACTGAATGGTTCTTTGTGGAACCAAAAATGGTTCTTCTATGGCATCGCTGTGAAGAACCTTTTAAAGCACCTTTATTTTTAAGAGTGTGAGTGTCATTCATTCATGAATTGCGCTTTACTGCTTGTGCTGTATGTTTTTGTGTGCAAGGATAGCTCAAAAGAAAAATAATGTTTTAATGTTAATTGACAGTACACAATCTTTTCATCATTCTCATTCAGTTTGAACTGCCGACTCACATTCACAACTTGTTGCATGGTATTCGCCAACCCTGAAATGCAGTGCAGGAAACACTCAAATTAATATGAAACTCATGAGATTTTTGAGTGAGTTTTGAATGATTTATTAAAAGAACCAGTTGTTTTTGAATCATGTAACACTGGTTGCACTGGATGATTTTGATACACTAGAAAGAACTAGCTGTTAAGGATCATTCATTCGTAAATCAATTTACAATGTATTCATCAATTTTAATTACAGTTTTCATGTGCAGCCCCTTAGCACAACACAATATAAAAAAAAAAAAAAAAAAGACATTATTTCATGGTACTCTTTTGTTTTTTGGGTTTTTTTTTTTTTTTTGTTTGTTTGTTTTTTTGGTTTTTTTTTTTACTTAATTTTGTTCAGTTTGCACTGAAAACTTACAGAACTACACAATATACATAACACAAAACTTTCGAGACAGAAAACATTTCAGAAACTTGTAGCTTTGTCCCATGAAGATTTTGCTGACTTTTCAAACTAGTAACTTGAGTGTTTTGATTGATTGATTGATTGATTTAAAAGGACCATCTCATTGAAGTAATCATCAATTTTTTTATATCCTAAGAGTAATTTTATCAAATAGGTACTGAAATTTGCAGAAATAGCAGTTCATCTTCGGAACACAAATTAAGATATTTAGATGAAATCTGAGAGCTTTGACCCTGCATAGACAGCAACGCAACTACTACTAGAAAGCTCTCGGATTTCATCAAAGATATCTTAATTTGTGTTTCGAAGATGAACGAAGGTCTTAAGGGTTTGGAACGACATGAGGGTGAGAAATTAATGACAGCATTTTCATTTTTGGGTAAACTATCCATTTAAAGGCTCAAAAAATATATTTGAAAGGGTTTTGCCCAGTACACTGTAATTTTTTTTTTTTTTTTAGGTTGTAAATAACAATCATTGGAGCACATTTTACAATAAAATACTATTTCAGTCTTTCATCATTTAAAATTTTATGTAGAATTCAGTGTGTTACTTTCCACCTCTTTGTAATTGTGAAATTTACTGGAAATTTATGAGTGAGAACTGTTTCTACATAATTTATTGTCAATGTAATATGCATGTTTTTATAATTTTGTTAGCTTAATAAGCAAACTGCATTGTATTTATCTCTCTTTTTATACAATAGGGGTCAGTATATTTTTTCCTCAAACCAGAACCCTCCCACTCTCATGTCCAGAGGCTTTCCCCAGGTGTCTAGAGGGTGTCAGAATGTGTTCAATTAGCTTGTGTAACCAGAGGCAGGGCGGACACTTAATCCCACAGCACCTGCTGCCTCTTCACAGGTTAACCCCAGTCAGCCATGTCACCGACCGAGGCAGGATATCACACGTTAGCCCAGCTCAGTGGCCCTGGATTTACTTGGCCGTCTGATTGGACGTGATCTCCAAGCTGGCCGACCGGCAAGCAGCTGGACACCTAATTAGGCGGCCGAATAAACCCAGATGAAGTTTTTCAGGTGACTCGCGGCCTCTCTGCATGCTAGGTTGCTGCCATTTGTGCAGACTTAATTAACACAAAATAAGTGATTGATTACAAGTTTGAAGAGTCTATACTTATAAAAAGTGGAAAAGTGTTACAGGGCCATCAAACACTTACCACCTGTGTTGATTCGAGGGCTACGGCTACAGGCAAATTCAATGCTCAAAGACAATCATAAAATTAAACGTAAAATTGAACAAAGACTCATTATGTTATTGTATAAAATTACATGTGTATATAAAAGAGAAAGAAGTTAGGTGGATATTTGAATAGGCACCTACCAAAAACGCTGTTATTAGCCAAGAAAAGATACAGAAGTTCTCCTTTTGTGACAACATGCCCCAATGGTGAGACATGTTGCCACAAAATAAATTGTTGCAATGGAACCTGCCATTAAACAGCCTATTAAAGGCTTCTGAGCAAAATGTAAACATTAAAATAATGATGAAAGATAAAATTCATGCAACAGCAAAAATGTAAACGTAACAAAATATGAAATCACTCTTTTGGCTAACATTGTAATTAATAAAACCCATTAAAATTATGACACATAAAACAACTTGCCCCGACCTCACATTTATGAAAAAAAAAAAAAGTTCAAAATTTTAGTGTGTGTGTGTGTGTGTATATGTGTATGTGTGTATATATATATATATATATATATATATATATATATATATATATATATATATATATATATATATATATATATATATATATATAAAATCAAATCTACCTTTATATAGTCTTGCCTGAATGTATACCAATATTTTGTTCACTTTTTTACCAAACTGCTATTTTAATTTATATGATTAATCTATAAAATAAATTTAATTTAAAAATGTAATGCATGACTTAGTCATAAAAACAGATATTTTAATTAGTGCAATTACAATTTAATTGTTTTAAAAAATAAGGTCAAAGTATATAAAAAGTATGTACATATAAATAATAACAAATACATGTATTTTTGTATAAATATTTATTTTGTGTGCACTACCATTCAGTCAATATTTATATTGTTTAAAAGTGCATGTTAAATTTTTGTTGAACTGAATTTTTATGCATTACCTACACTATCAGTAAATTTGTTGAAAATAAAACCTAATCTTAATCCTAAACAGAAAATAAACTTGAAATCAGTAGTTCTCATAAAAATGAAAGTCATTCAGAAGTGAGAACCAACCAGTCATTTAAAGTCATTTGAAGTTTTAAACTGCAAAATACTTCAAATAACTCCAACCAACTCCAAATTAGACCAGAAGGGATTGTAATTGCATATCATAAAAGACTTTGTGACAAGTTAGAGGAGAATAACACCCAGGGAGGTAGACAACTGACCTATGCAATGAGCTCTGCAACTTTCCATGCGGCAGAGCCGACTGATGCTGCTATAAAAACCCATGAAGCAAGTTGAAATGTCAAGCTACTTTAAATGTTCCTTCTAATAAGTCACAAGGTTGAAGAGTAGCGCAGATTTTCAATTGACAGATATCTCATGTTTTACAAAGCGCGCCCATGATGGATGGTTCAGGTTCAGTAACACCTTTTAAACCGGAGCGATAAAGACCGCAATGAAAGACGCACTGTCTCTTTCTAACAGCGCAGGCAGCCACAACAATGACAGCTATTAAAGCCTGTGACGAGGTCGGACTGAAAGAGCGTGGCATAACATCTCTGGTCGGCACCAATTTTGTTGTGGTAAATGTTTTAGTTCTTCTCTCTCTTTATCTAATTAATTCTCTCATACCCGGAGCAATGTGGATCATTTGTGATGGGGACAGGTCACCGCAACGCATAATAGAAACACAAAAGAAGGAAGAATGCGATGGAAAACGTTGAATAATGCAATCACAATTCACAACGTTTCACTTAATTTTCTCCTCAATCAAGTGTTCTGTACGTTTCACCTTTTTTCTCTCTCTCTCTCACTCCCCTCTTTTTTCTTTTTTTTTCCCATGCAGCGCAAAACTGAACTGATTGCGCAGGGAAATTATAACCCCGGTAAGATTTTTTTGTTCCATACCGCGGCAGCACCATTACAGATGAATTAAATGAGAGAGAAGCCCTACGAAGCACAGTCGACACCCTCCCACTCCCGCCCACGCCGAACCCTAGGATCACACTTTTCAATCCAGTCCGCGGCTAAAAGCATTCATTCCTACGTTCAGGGGCCCCGCGCACAACCGCGCCTGGAGCACCTACAAGAACGCGGTCATCTTGCTGGACAGGGGAAATTTCTGTCAGTAACTAGCGGGATATCAGGGATTCGTATTCATAAAGCCTTGAGAGAATGATTACACTTACAGTAGTTGCACTTAGGGGTCCACTCAAAAAAAATGGCACTCTGCCGAACTTCAAGAAAAGAAAGCTTTTAGACTGGTGGGGGGAGATTTGACATGCTCCTTTCCCACCGAGACGGGCAACTCCAAATACGGGTCGTCTGGGATTTGCGCGTTCAATTTATTAGTTCTAATTGTATTTTGGCTTCATTATGAAGGGGGAAAAATCTTTCCCCTCTGTATGGAAGTTCACAAAAACGCTGGCGCTTAAAGCTGTCGCAATCTCCCGTATTGAAAATTGTCCTTCAATCAGCGCTGAAGTGCTTGTTAAAACAGATGCATTTTCTTCAACCTCTGCTCTATCAACTGAACAATCGTATTCCCACAGGGAAGCCTCTCACTTAGTAAACTGGCTATAATGAATCAATTTCAGAATTAGTTTTTGTTGTTATTATTGTGGCATTAGTGTTGCTGTGGTGTTGCATGCTTCGAACCCACCTCCGTTTTTTGGTTAATGTTGGTCGACTATGTGGGAGCTGGCTTGGTAATGGAAGCTGAACTATTTCATTAGGCTTTTGAGGGGGAAAACTGCTAAAAGGGGGCATTAGCATATTCTATACTTTCTCTGCTATTTAAAAATGGCAGATGACGAATGTGAACTGAGAATATCTTAATGCTCTGAAATGCTGAGAAACTAAAACATCTGTTTTGACAATAATCTTTCACCTTCAGCGAGAAAAGACAGGACAACGGGTCAAACAATGCTGTAATATAAATAAACCATTTTATTTCGCACATTGCAATCTAGTAAATGAAAAGCTAAATATAAAAACATTTAGTGTAAATGCATAAAAGTCATCACATTTGTAATAAATAAAACTTTAATATAAAAAGGATGTATAAAAAGAAAACAAACACAGATTCCTTGAGTCTCTCAAACCGCACATCTCTACTCACACATGCGTTATCAAACGCATCCATGGCGCATGTGAAAGTTGACGACATATTCAGCGTTGGTGCGCTGCACAGAGATGGCAAACGGCTCAAAGGGATGGAAGGTGAACGCGACCAGTCTCCTGACCGCATGGTTAATGGGTCTGCCCAGCAGGCCTGCCTGGATCTTAAATTTCAGCAACCCTGAGTCCCTCGCGTAGAACCTGCAGGAGGATGAAAAAAAAGCAGTGGCAGTTTATTACGATGCCATCTCGCATGTCGACAGCTAGAAACCGGTGTGTTTTACAGCATAAGCAAACCGTTGTTTGGTAGATCAGAGAATTATGGTAAAATTTGTCAGGGAAATTTTTGAGAGCTCTCAGGAAGTGTTTTAAAGATCGCCTGTCACGGCATGAAATTACACTTCAGTGTTTCAAGATTTAACAAGGAAGTTGATGCAGACCTCACGCTGGGCCTCATTTTTCACTATACTGAAAAAGTGGGCGTACATTCTGGCCTCTTCTGCAAATCACTGTCTTTGTCAACAATTTTTAGACTGTGCATATGTCTATATTTAAGCCTGCGAGAGAATAAAACTCAGGAGTGCTCTAAAAGGAAAACGTAAATGCACAAAATGGCTATTAATAATATTCCGATAAAGTCATTAATTGCATTAAAAAACCACTTGTGAATTGGTTAATAAAAGGGACTTTTAAACTCAGAGGTACCGTATGGGATGATCGCCACAGGTCTTTGGCCGTTCCATGACGGACACCCACTTGTCGTCATAGCTGAAGAGGGAGAGGTCCAGATACGGGCTGCTGCTGTAGGACTGAGCACTGATGGGCAGCTGCCCGAGAAGCCTCCTGACCGCCTCTGTGTGCCCTCCATATTTGGCATTTACGATGGTGTCTTTAAACCTGGCCACAAACAAACCGGTCCATAAATAATGTGCAGGCCAAGTGACTTGAATTTGAGAAAATAACACCTATGAGTTTTTCGGTGCGGTGTTTACCCAACACAATGGCAAAAAGAAAAAAAAAGAAACTTAGAAACAGCCGATTAGGACAAAACCTTGGATTAAAATGCAAGACAGATCTTGTCATCTGGGTAGAAGGAGTGGAAAGAAAATTAATTTAGTTTGATAAATCAAATCATTTTATTTATTTAAATACATGGGGGGCAATTAATTTGTTTACAAAAGAAAAAAAAATCTCTTTTTCTTTCTTAAAAAATGTTCAGCAAGGACGTAATAAATGGATGAACAGTAAAAGTAAAAAGAATTTTTGTAATATTTCAAATAAATGCTCTTCTTGTGAACTAGCTATTCATCAATCCCTAAAAACACAAAAATCTTGGTTTCTTCAAAATATTAAGCAGCACAACAGTTTTCAACATTGAGTATAATGAGAAATGTTTCTTGAGAAGTAAATCAGCATGTTAGAATGATTTCTGATATGCAAAGAAAGAGGGCGTTATTTTTATTCTCGCTGTAGTATTGTTGCTGCTGCCGGCATCATGTCCTGGAGACGCTGTGTTTCGTTGTGAAAGCGAAACTACTTTGTTTGGGCTTCCAAAAGAGGACACAACTAGAAATCAGTGGTTAAGTTGTATTTACAACACTGTTCCAGAACAGTTCAACCCAAATATTCGAGTGTGTGCAGCACATTTTACAAAGGACTATTTCCTGAACCTGTGAGTAGCCTGCCAGCTGTGCTCAAAGACTGTTTCTATAAAGTGGGGCAATTCTAACTTTGCAAGGACAGTCTGGCGCTTCTGACTCACAGCCTGTAAGTATGTTTTCATATTTAAAGAATTTGCCACTGACTATTCAAACGCGAGTTTTGAGCTGTGTAGAGTAGCACTTGTTGTTTGCCGTTTCTCTGATCACAAATGCAGACATGGTAATGTTTACGCGGCGCGATGCAACGTGACGTGTAAAAAGACAGTATAAGTCATTATAATCAGTAATCATGTCCCACTGGATGCAACAAATGCCTCTTTTGTAATGGGTTTTATTGTTTTTGTGTCGTCGCGCCGGGACACGGCGTCACAATACGGTAAGGGGCGTAACATTTCCATCTCACACTTGAGGTATTCGGCCAATCACAACGCACTGGATAACTGGCCAATCAGAGCACGCCTCGCTTCTCAGAACGATGAGCTTTGTAAAAGTCGGCGCGTTTCAGAAAGGCGGGACATAAAGGAGCAACAGTAATGTACAGTATGTGGAAAATAATGTGGTTTTTGAACCTTAAACCACATAAACACATTGCATTACACCAAATACACAAAATAATGTTCTTTTTAGCAACGTCATATGACCCCTTTAAAACAGAAAGCCGTTATTTTCAATTATTACTAAATGCAGCCTTGGTGAGCATGAGAGACTTCTTTCAAAAATAAATAAATTGTGCACGAAAGAAATCTGTCTGCATCATTTTGAATGGATGAGGTTTTTCAAAAAATTTCAGAACCTTTAATTTTTGTTCCTTTTTTCCAGAACCTGCATTTGCGAGGTCTACATAATTAGGGTTTTTAATATCAAAAGGTGTCGGCATGAGCGAGTTCCCACCCAATATGTAGAGCGGCACATTTACACTGAGTCAATGTTATAGCCTTTTGTGTGACAAAGTGAAACAGGCCTCCCCTGGCTCGACCATCAATTTGTGGCTTACGAATTGGTCTTGCTTGATATTTATA
Organism: Spinibarbus caldwelli; assembly: GCA_039654775.1. NCBI lineage: Eukaryota > Metazoa > Chordata > Actinopteri > Cypriniformes > Cyprinidae > Spinibarbus > Spinibarbus caldwelli. Next base: position 9,049,228 of record CM077265.1, read on the forward strand.
TCTCACCTGCGCTGCACCTGACGGGCAAAGTTGTTGCTGGAAGCGGAGCAGGGGAACTGCACAGCCTCGCTGTGGAGCGTGGCGTTCCGGAAGAGGTCGCAGAAGTTTTCAAAAAGCTCCAGAAGTTTGTCTGAAGTATTCTCGAAAACCGCAATAACTTCGGTGGTTAGCATATTGTAAACCACGAAGAAAGAGGGCTAAAAATGAAGAGGAGAATTGAGAAGGTAGTTTACACAATATTTTTACTTCTGATCCACCAACCATGACGCAACACAAATCCCACCTGTATAAAGATTCACAACAAAACAATAACAAGTATTATATCTTACACTACCAGAGATTAACGGATGACGCCAGCAAGGGCATATCTGATTGAATCTCTGGTTACTCCAGTACTGGTGGTTTGTACCTGTGAGGGGTCGGTGACCCTCAGGGTGACCACGTCTTCACTGGTGTACTTTATGAACAGGTGATGTTCATCCAGGAGCTGCATCTTCCACATGCGCAGCTGCCTGAGCTGATCGAAGAATTGAAAGAACCTGCGTTTGGCCGTGGCGCTGCCGTCCTGCTCTGCCCTCCTCCACAGGTACACCAGTAGACGGTGCTTTAAGGAGTTGATGGTTTTCTCCTTATACAGACGGGAGAAACCTGGCTGGCCTTCAGCCTGGGCCTCAGAGTAAACCGCAGACAGTGTCAGCAGGTCATCCTCGTAACAAAAGCGACCAATGGTGCGCACGTCAAGGAAGGTTCCTTCTGGTGTCACCTGGTCAGGAGGAACAATCGAAAATAAAATTTGTTTCATATTTTAGTAAGTTTAAATTTTTTATTTGCACAAACAGTAGAGAAATCATAGAAAATGATGGAAAGAAGATGGGGAAAAGGGATGGGGACAGACAATCCTACCAAACTAAATTAAAACCTTTGTAACCCACATAAGCAACATCTCTTTGTTTTTTGTTTTTTTGAATAAATAAATTTAGTTTAAAAAAAAATGTTAATAATATTTTAAGAATCTTATGTTTAAGAATATACATTTTATATATGAAATATATAAATAAAAAATTAGATTTCTGTATTTATTGGCATATTTGCGATTTATATTCGCCCAGAAAAGTAGAGAAATTCATAGAGAAAGTATTCGTAGAAAAAGTAGAGAATGATGCCTGCATGGGTAACATTGTCTGACAAAATAAATTGTTTTATAAATAATTATGTCAATAATGTTTTAAGAATGTCTAATATTTAAGAACATACTTGATATATTTAATATTCCGAGAAAAAAAAAATTTCCCTATTTTAAGCATCACTATTTATGTTTGTCCAAAAAGTAGAGAAATATGAATTATGGGTATAAAAGCAACATGTTTTACAAAATAAACTTATTTTGATAAACAATTGTAAATATTTTTTTAAATATACTTTATATTTTGTACGTTTAAGATATTTAATTTAATTTAATATTTTGTATAATTAATATTTAATTTATATTTAGATACATTCTATATATTTAATAATTTAACAAGAAAATATATTTATCTCTTTTTTATTTAAATTTACTTTAATTATATTTGCACACAAAGTAGAAAAGTAAATTTGCTTTGATAAAAACAAATATGTCAATAATATTTTAAGAATATATTTTAAATTTAAAAACATACTTTTATATTTTGTATTTTAATTAAACCAAAACAATTTTTTTTTGGCATTTTTCCTATTTATCTTTTTCCAAAACAGATAAATGGCAAGAAATTATGGGAAATTATGGGTAGAAATTGGGTGATGGGACTGGAAAATGGCAGAAGCTTGTGTCACCAACCTGAACAACAACTTCTGACTGACTTAGCTTAGTAAACTACTATGTTAATATTTTAAGAATATATTTTACGCATTTTAGATTTAAGAAAACAATATAGATTTCTCTCGTTTTGGGCATTTTTGCAACCTTTTTTTTTTTTTTTTTAATAATTTTGTCAATAATATTTATCAAAACGGAAAATAAATTATTTTTCTTTTTTTGCAATTTGTATTTGTATGAACTGCAGAGAACTAACAGGAATGGTAGAAATAAATAAAAACAGAAATAAAATACAACATATAAGACAGAGATCCGGGTAATTTGTGTTGTACAGTGAAGTCTTACACACTTACCTGAAAGACATGTATGGTCTGTTGCTGCACAGAAAGCACTGCCAGTATATTTCTGTACAGGTACAGTCCCTGATTGTGTGACAGAATGATTTTGTCACACTTAAAGGTGCGTGTATCACACAGCCGGCCCGTGTGCAGGTCTATGATGTGCAGCGAGTAGTCCTCAAGAGGAGAGCGTGGATTCGGTGTCACAGATTCATTGTTTCTATACACCTCAAAAAAGTGTGGATGAGGTTCTTCGGGCAAGTAAGCAGCCGAGCCGACGATCACATAACGGCAGTCGTCAGTGAAAAGACTGCACTCTCTATTCAAGTGCTCACCGTTGGAGGCCACATTGGTGACATGGAGAAGGGAAAAGAAGCGTTCAAAGAGTTTGCCTCTGATGTTGAGGGAGTGCTGGTCATTCCCATTGGCCAGCATTTCTCCCTCCTGACCCTGGAGAAGATCTTCGGCAGCTTGGCATCCTTGATACTCATAGATTTCCAAAGAAGTCTGATCAGAAGAAAACGCAATAAAGCATCGTCCGTCAGGGGAAAACTTACGCAGGAAGCAGGGCGGCTTCTCTACATTCACCACTGTGAAGTTTGGGAAAAGGTTCTGGTGGAAGCAACGCACACGGTACCAATGAGCCCCAACAGGACCGGAGCAGATCCGACGTCTTTCTAACCGATGGACAACATTCTGGTTTTGGATGCGTCTCGGCTTCAGAGTAGGGAAATCGTCCTCTGATGTAGTGTTGTGGTGAACAGCCATAATAACAGCTTTAACACTGCAAGTGAGAAATTAAATAGTTAATAAATGCAAAGCAATAGAGCAGATCTCTCTACATAACTACTTTATATAATACACAAAAAATAAAAATAGACAGACAGGCAGCCTTATTAACACCCTTCCCACTGCAAATGAGTAAATTAATAGTAAAAAAGTTAAAAAATGCAAAACAGATAGAGCAGATCTCCCCACAAAATTATTTTAAATAATACTTGGCTTAAATAATACTAAAAAAAATAGGCAGGCAGCCATTAAAAGAGCTTTTCCACTGAAAATAATGAATTGAAACATTATTAGAAGAGATCATAAAAATCACGTTAATAAATTCAATAAATTGCAGATAGAGCAGATCTTTCAACAAAAAATATTTTATATAATACTTTATATAACACCAAAAAAACTATAAAATAGTTAGGCAGCCATGATAACAGCTTTAACACTGAAAATGAGAAATTAAAACATTATTGCAGACTGAGCATTTCGTCCTACAAATATATTTAATACTATATATAATACAAAAAACAAATACTTCAAACTCCTTTGTTGCTTTTTCCTTTGTAACGTACAGCTAAAGGTTCATAATAAGCTCGTTTAAACTAAAATCAAATTAAAGCATAAAGACCAAAACAAACGAAGCTGAGTAAGTTATGCATAACTTACCTGTACGTTCATTTAAATACTTCTCATGTTAATATTTATACAGCTTTAGCTCTCTGAGAGCACAGAAACGGCCAAGAGACAACCTACAGCCGCATAAAATAAACCACACAACCGAGAACCTTTGAAAAGGAGGTACAATGCGGTATAAAAGTTTATTTGGCAGTGTAAATAAGTTTAGAGCTCTGCTCGCTGTCTAAACGCCGGAAGTAACTAGCATTCGGCGAGCTCTGCGAATAAACAGCGGACATGAGGCGCAGAGCGTCAGAGCGCCCCCTTCAGCAGCGGCGAAACAGCGCAACTACAGCGCTGTGGTAATACGAACGATTGGATTGATGAGATGTTGAGTCAAATGAACCCGTTGAAATCAGTAGTTCCGGGTGAATTTGTGAGCTCTGGGTATCCACACTGCTAATCAGTTTGGTTGACTGAGGATATTATTACTGTCAGTGACATAAAATAAATGATTTAGGAAGAATCCCCTGCTTAAAAACAGTTTAAACCAGATTACTGGTCTTCCAAAGTGGCCAGGCTGGTCTCTGAGCTGTTTGAGAAGGGTTTTCGGCTCTTTTCAGTAGCTCAGGCTGGGAAACTAACATGCTGACCAGCTTAACCAGCTAGTTTAAACCACTTTAGGGTGTTTTAAGATGAATTTCAGAAGGAACACGGTATAGAAAATAATCTGTTGAAAAACACTCTAAACTGGTTTGCTGGTCTAAAGTGGTCTAGGGCTACATTTAAAGAGGTTTTGGGCATTGTCCATATGGTCTCACCTGGTTTCGTCCATGTTTTTTAGTGAAAACATTGAGAATCAGAGTGAGTAAACACAAATCAGTCATCAGCAGACAAACCATTGTTCACAGCACTGAACATCTGAAATGCATTGGGATTGAGAAGGTTGTGAAGTACTGTTGTGATGGGGACATTGACCAATAATTATTACAAAGAAAGGCGTCTTTCTTCGTTTTCTTCTAGGTACAATATTTATAAAGAGCATCTCTGTGTCTGATGTGTTATTAATCCTATAGTTTTAGTTGTTTTATGATGAGTTAAGCTGGACTTTGTTATTTGATTAAGCAGCAACGCCTTATACAGATTGTAAAATTACCTAATGAGCAATGAACTGACGCACTAAAAGCTTTTAGCTAAAACGTCTGAGACCTTTTATTCCCCTATTGTAAACTGAACAAAGAAACTTAAGAGTACAGTCTGTCTTTATTTTTATTTTTTGTTATACTCACCTAGTTTTACAAGGTATGCCCAGGGTCAGAGACCAGCATTTTTTTTTTTTTTTTTTTTTTTTTTCAGCAGGGTTATTTGAATATAGCATGAAAAATTATCTAAATTTACTTTTCAGGTAGAAGAAATGTCTTGGTCAGGGTTTGGTTGGCGAGAGGTCTAACAAAAGGGAAATTTAGAACTGATAATTAGGGAGAAAGCACTTTCCATTTATGCACCCATTAGCAGCGTACACCGAAAAGGCAAAGCAGTGACAGATGAGGTCATCTCACTCTTTTGTCTTCCCTTTCTGCTATATAGAAAAAACTGACGAATGCTCAAAATGCCTTTTCACTTCCACGTTTTATGGAGCATTTGGACTTTGTAAATACACTTTTAATTCCGTATTCAATAGGCAGCATGCCTGTCTTCCAAAAAATGTTTAAAATTATGATATTAACCAACCATTTTTAAATGTCAATTGACAGGGTAGTTCCATGATGATTAGGACAGAGGTCAATAAATCTTTAATAAAACACCACTAATGGAGGTGCCTTTCTGGTACAGTTTGAAATTATTACGATGTTTTTTTCTTTTCTTTACTTTTTTGAAACAATCATTAGCTTACAATAGCTTACGATTTTTATGCTTTATTATATTTTATAATTTTTATAGTTTTAGTTTTAGCAAACTACACTGAAAAAAATGACTCATTGAATTTACTAAATTTTTTTTAAGGTAAGTGGTTGCAATCAATTTATTTTAGCTACATTTAAATAAACAAATTTAGCTGAAAGTTAGTCAATTAAATTTGTTTATTTAAATGTAGCTAAAATAAATTGATTGCAACCACTTACCTTAAAAAATTTTAGTAAATTCAATGAGTCATTTTTTTCAGTGTACAATTAACCAGGTAAAACAAAAAATATTAAAATCTTCATATGGAATGTTATTAACATGTTCCTCTTATCACGATAATTAATTAAAATCCTTGGCATACATGAATATACCTCTAGCCTACATACAGGCTAATTCATACATACATGTGTCTGTCTGAAAAAGATTTTAAGCTTAATCTTATATGCAGTATTTCTGATGTGGAGCTCCAAAAATGGAACATGAGATATAGTCTAATTTGCCAAATTCATTTAGTGTTCTTTCTCCAAAATGGATTTACGAGGGCTGAAAAATTGAAAAAGAAAAATGAATAAGAACTGAGCACAGAAAGAAACCTGTGTGGTTGGCCTTGAGAGAATGATAATGGATTTGTACCCAATTATCCTCGACCCAAGTATGTAGAGACCCAGTTGGTAGATTATATAAATTGTAATCTTCAGTAATGGCAGGTTGTGAGCATGAAAGGTATTCCAGTGGAAAAACATGGAAAAAGAACATTAGAGCCCTCCAAATGCTACGTGCCAGCATTTTGAGTGCACTCTCTACCCATTGGCCAAAGCGCTTCGCTTAGGAACCAAAAACATGGCAGCTATAACATTATGGTATAGGCTTTGCATTTGAGATTTTTCCAAATAATGGAATTTAATTCAGCTCTTTTCTCTTCGTCAAGGGTCATCATCTTCCCTTTTAGGTTTTGTTTTTGGTTTTACGTCCCCTCTCCTCACTCTCAGACAAAATGCACAAGGACCCGGGAAGATTCATTTCCTCTGCATCCAGAGCCCGAGTGGAAGATGGAGGGTCCTTAAGGCTGGTTTTTAGACTGATACGAGGGCCTAATGCCGGAGAAGCAAAACAAAGAGCACAAATTCTGCAGTAATGAAAGTTTCACTGCTGATTCCAGACTCAAAAATGGCCAGGCCAGAGGAAACTCCAAGTGCACTCCAACCGGTGCCATATAGCCTTAATTACGAACTTATTGCCTGCTAGCCGTAATTGGAAAAAGCAGATTTAAAAGGTTGCTTTTTGCGCAGAAGCAGCGAAGATGCTGTTTTTTAACATTTCTGGAAATCTGTGTTGCATAGAGGCTGTGTTTGACATTTAAAAAGAAGTTTTTACCTTCTCAGTATAGTTGGTACTCAGCAACATAATAGAATGTTTCTGTAATTGTAGCTTCCTTCAAACTTTAGGGGGATTTTTTTCCACAATTTGTTTTTTTTTTTTTTTTTCAAGTCACAATTCCTTCCGTTCTTGATGCATTTATGTCCAGTTGATCACATATTGTGACTTATATTCATGCATATTCTGTTCCTCTTCAGCCAAGATTCAGCAAGCTTGAAGCATTGCTCGTTCACTGAAAAGAAAAAAATAGAAATGGCAGTAATTATTTTGCAGAAAAATCAAATGGCGCAGATCAAAAACCCCAACAGGCAGCTAACAATGACATGTTTGGAAAAAAAAAAAAATCAAATGACTGTTTTTCTAATTGTTTAACACATTGTAACCAGAATGAATCATGTATACGTACAATCCGAGATCAACAGGTTGCATTTTCCTGTTTATAAAGGATCATAAAGCACTAAAATGAAACCTAAATTTAAACTTTATCCAGTTTCATGCCGTTTTGAGTCATATTCAGAGAAAAGGGCCTTTCTGGACCAAACAAAACCAGGTAGATCTGCCTGTTGGCTGCTAGGTCAGTGTGTGTAAATATATTCTCCATAACACTAAACCCTCACAGATAGAAATAAAGCCGTGCGTTCCCTCATTGGCTGAGCGGAATACATGGCTGCATTCAATTGGCCGTCCTGACCAGCTGACAGGATGCTGTTGCTTAGAAACATTGTTTCCTACCAAAGCCAGCCCTTCTCTGCAGCCTTGCCAGTCCAATCAATGTGGCCACAGACTGGCAGCTTATAGCTCATGCTGTATTTCAAATATGTCTTATAAATTCTTATAAATTCAGATTTTTTATAATGAATTCAAGTTCCTCATTCACATGTGACTAGAAATGTTTAACAGATAACTGATGAGGTTATCAATACACTACAATCCTTATGCAATAAACATACATTTTGTGAGTGAATGAGTGTCGGTGGTGGTCAGAAATCGAATTGTTTACATGCGATACGGACTACAGATGCCATACAACACATTTCAGCCTCGTCTTTAAGTATCAGGCAAATTCTAATTCTGGTTTCCGTGGAAACCTCTCAGAGCCAAACAATGGATGAAGGGTAAAGGACAAGTGCAGGATGCCGATCTTTCTTTTGTGGATGCGTGTGTGAGCGTGCATGTAAGAAGGCTTGTGTGCGATATGCACGCATTTGTGTGTGCGTGTGTGTTATGGGGGAGGGAAACATTCTGGACAGGCATAGTCGGGTTCATAATGAGTGCGTACAGCATGGGACTACGTGTAAAGAGAGCTCACATCTCCTTGTACATCAGTCCTCAGTGAGAGCCGGAGACTGCGGGGCATGCAAATCAGGAGTGATTTCAACACCCTCTGCTTCATCTCCACCACGTATTTCACCAGATTTTAAGTTTGCTTACTCCTTGTCATATTTCCCTTTAAGCAATGTGCAGTTTGTGCACCTTTCTTATGCATTCAGTCTTTTTTTAAAAAGAATGTGAATGATTGTAAGCGACAAGACCCACTAGTGATTATTTTTTTATGGTACACTATTAAAAATAAAGGTTTTTTATTGGCATCGATGGTTCCATAAATAACCTTTAATGTCCAGGGAACCTTTCCACTGCACAGATGGTTCTTTATAGTGGAAAAATGTTCTTTGTTTAAGAACTGCTCACTAAAAGCTTCTTCGGGGAACCCAGAATGGTTCTTTATTGGTATCTTTGTTACAGCCCACAGATCCTTTCCATTCCACAGTCCAGTTCTTTATAGTGGGAAAAAGTTTCTTTAGATTTTTTTTTTTTTTTTTTTTACACTTTTAAGAACTGTTCACTAAAAGGTTCTTTGGGGAACCCAACATGGCTCTTATACACTCTCACTCTTTTTATCTATGGTTCTATGAACAACCTTTAAAGGGATTGTTCCCCCAAAAATGAAAATTCTGTCATTAATCTGACATCTTCATGTCGTTCCAAACCCGCAAGACCTTCGTTGACCTTCTGAACACAAATTAAGCTATTTTTGATGAAATCTGATTGTTTTCTAACTCTGCATAGACAGCAACGCAACTGACACTGACAACTGACGTTCAAGGCCCAGAAAGGTAATAAGGACATTATTAAAATAGTCCGTGTAACATCAGTGGATCAACCGTAATTTTATGAAGCTTCGAGAATTGCTGTTTATGCAGGGTCAGAAAGCTCTCGGATTTCATCAAAAATATCTTAATTTGTGTTCCGAAGATGAACGAAGGTCTTACGGGTTTGGAACGACATGAGGGCGAGTAATTAATGACAGAATTTTCATTTTTTGGGTGAACTATCCCTTTAACATTCATAAAACCTTTCCATTCCACAAAATGTTCTTTATAGTGGAAAAAGAATTTTTAGATTTTTAAAATGGTCCTTTTAAAAGGTTCCCCAAAGGGAACTCAAATGGTTCTTCTGTGGCATCGCTGCGAAAACCCCTTAATTTTTAACAGTGTAGTTTGATATATCACAACAATGCCACAACGTCACATCCCGCAAGACCTTGTACAGTATTCAGTTGTACGGAGTAAAGAAAAGACGGGAAAGAATTGTACCAGATGAGGGTGAAAATGTTTTAGGCGAGTGCCTTGAAATGGCTTTTGTCTTGCATTTCTGTAATTGCGGCCACTCTCCTTAGCACTCGCTGATTGCTTCAGAGCCCTGTTTTCTTGGTTTTTTGCTTGTATGGATCGCAAATCTCCAGCTTTTATGGGGCTCCGGGGGCCAGAGTGGAATAGCAAGTAAGACAATATCTGCAGCTTTTCAGGGAGGACACCGCTCAGTTTAGGTCAGCAGAGATGGTCCAGAAGTTTGGAAAGAAATGATTTCACCATTTCATCAAAACACGCTCTTTAAAGGGAGGCAAAGAGAGGTCAATTGCAGAAACCACACTCAGGCAGAATTACCCTCTCACCCCTTAAGAAAGCTAAGGGGGTTCTCAGCAGGGAAGCCTGAGCGCCGTACCACGCCTGCGCCGAGAAAGCTGGCCATCAGTGTGCAGCGGCAATTTCTGCCACTTGGGGATCACAGGTGAAAGGAAATTGATGGGCACTTTTCTATTATTAGTGCCAGTGAAGGAAACATTAATGTCAGAAGAACTTGTCGAGCAGCTTGTGGTTCTCTCCACCCATGTTCCCCAGAGGACTTTATACTTTTCTTGCCAAACTTGATATGCGGGCGCCAGATTTGGCAAAATCCCTCCCCCAAACATGAATGCTGGGAAATTAATCTTCAGCGCTCGATCATTAGTTGATTAGCATGGTTACCTGGAAAGGCTACACCTTCTGCCAGGTAATCGGGGTTTCCTCGCAGGGGCTGCCGAACAGATGCTGCTTCTCGCTAAATACAATTAATTACTTGTGGGCCGCTTAGCTAAACAAGGAATCACTCTGTACAGGTTTGCATAACACCGATACGGACATCTGTCAATGTGACTTTTGAACTGCCTCTGCCTCGGCCTGGCAGGTAACCTGACGCTTATCACTGCGTCGTTGGGCCGTGGGGTAGATTAGGGCCACCGGCAACCATAGATCTCTTTAATGAATAATGTAAACACCCCTAGCCCAAGCTGACCCTTAAAATAGGGAGATTTCCTCCGCAACTGGAACATATAAATTAAGAATTACGTGTGTGTGTGTATATATATATATATATATATATATATATATATATATATATATATATATAAAATTTATGTCATTAGCTTTGCTTTGGGATGCCAAACAAACTCTTACCAGCACATCAGATGACAAGGTGAAACCCTAAAGACTGTAAAATAAAAATATATAAAAACACACACACACACACACACTCTTATAGTATAACAATATTTTGTATTTTGTTATACATGAATTATATAATTGAACTAATATAATTATGATGTTATAAATAAAACATAATATACATATATAATATTATATATTTATATATAAATATATTAGGAAGATATTAGAAATTAATAACACTAATACCTCATTTTTACATTGATTCTCACTTTAAAACTGTGCATTTTGTCTTCTGTTATAGATATATATTTCATTATATTTATTTATTTATTATAAATATATAATAATTTTGGCTACAACATTAAGCACGTGAAGCAACTGTGTGATCTGACACTTTTTTTAATTTTTAAGAGGGCACTTTCATCCCTGCAACAAATTGGATCTCAAATTGTCTCTGGTTTTCCATGCATGCAGTTTGACAATTACGTTGTATACCAAATGCCAGTTTGCACATATTGAGATTATTGGTTTTAATTAATTGATTGCAATCTCCATGATAAATACCCTCTTAATTTGGTCCTAATTACCCACATGCCATTTGTGTGGTGTGACAGCAAAAATACAAATTAATAGTGATTATGGAGGACACAAATCTCCAAACACTTGTGCCCTTCGGACATGCTCTTTGTATCTCATATTTATGCTTAAGATCGAATGATGCAGCTACAGTATTGTTTACAAACTCTCTCAACAAGCATGCACTTCAAATCTGTGATCAGCGTGCACAAAAAAGCACCAGGGATTCATGCTACACTGCTTTAAAATTCCTCCTTGCTAAATCAAATAATTAAAATGACGGTACCTGCATGATGGCCTCTGTCATACAAGCAGCCTTGTGGTAAAAAGTTTGAAGAAACAGTGCTGAATTACAAAAACAATCATGCAAATGCCTGATAATGTACAGTAGAATGGCACAGAAATGCACAAAGGCCTGACAAAACAACATGATGAACCAAACATTTCAGTCCCGGAGTACACTGGGAACACAATTGGGGGGGGGGGACAAATAGCACATTTGTGCCTGAAAATACACCTCTTGTGGCTTTTTTCAACCAAATTATGGAAATGCAAAATGTCTGTCTGCGCTTCCTTGCAGCTGCCGTCTCCTAAGTGGATAAAATTCATGCTAAGGTAAAAACATAATTTCCCAATTTCTTTGTTGAGCATAGACAGCACTTTAATCCTATTTATTATTGTGAAGTAGATTCTGGCATTTAAAACTGGTCCATCTTATGAAGCACACAAAGGTTCTGGGCTGAAACAAGAATGTGTTAAATTTAATAGGGAAAAGAGGCTCGATTCAGCAGGGGAAAATGACAAACTAAATGTTACTTAAATTTTCAGATGGGAAATGCACAGATCTGTTGCTTCCCTTTGGACATTAGCCAAGAAAATGTATATCCGTAAGACGTTAGATCAGTTAAAAGGTGATGGACACACGGATCTACTGCTCTAATATCTTGTGGAATGAATAAAAGTCATTACGACTTACAACAGCCCTCCTTTACCACAGCATAAACTCGAGTAGGTTTTGTAAACAAGTATAGACTAGCATTTAAATAAAGTCAAAGCAAGAACGGGGCACCTCCTCTGCGGACTCATCAGTGTCTTCTCCAATTGCGTAACATCTTCACTTCCTCAGCACACACTGAGGACTCACATCGATCTCACTTACTGAGGACAAACGGTCATTAGGTGTCCATTTAATGAGCTCAGCAATCAGCCTCCTGGATTTGTCACATCCTAAAAGACAGTATGAATTCAGTGCATGCATCAAATAAACAAATATTTCATTAAACATGCAACATTTTTTACATCATTTCATACAAACAGCTTTATAAAATGACTTTTGGAGATTCTGATTAGGTTTACCTGAAAACTGATAGCATTCAGCATGCTGGAAAGATGGTTAACCTGCATGATTTAAACTTAATTATTGATTTGTCAAAAATCAAATTTGCTTCATTTTGAGGGTAAATGTGGTTGAGCCTCGTAAAAATAATGAATAAAAAAGCTAACCAGAGACTAAACCTGCTTATTCCTCCATAAAAAATGACCAAAATAAAAAGTCCACTTGGTTATTGTATGCTGTTCCTTTTAAAATCAGCCCAAACTGTGTGTAAATCATTAAACATGCAACATTTTAATGATGCAACATCACACGATCCACGTGACATTGCAAGATGGCGCCGTGTGTGTTGGCTGGCCGTCGTTCCGTTCTGTCTGTTTTAATGTTTTTTCTTTTATTTATATGTTTTATCAGCCCTAATTACTCTCTCTGGACTTATGACTGTAATACTTTGCTTCACATTCGTGCAGTGATGGACGATCTCTCTCGTAGTGGAAAGTGTTGTTTTTACCCGCGATTCATGCCGTCTATGCCAGTGGAACCTTGGCTCGGCGTAGAGTGTGGGCGCCGGCGATCACGGAGGATTCGGAGCAATCGCCGTCGGAAGCGGGGCAGACGGGCGGGTTTCGCTGTGAAAGCTAGAGCATCATGGATGTCGGAGAGACGCCTGCTGTCTTCGGGAGACTGTTCGAGTGAGAGACTCTCCTGTTTGCGTTCAGTTTGTCCGGACGTTTGTATACCATCTCTACGGGCTGTGACTCGACACAAAGTTTCGAGAGGAGTAAATACTAACAATTTGCGATATATCGAGTCTGCTGTGGTCTCGGTTGGAGCGTCATTGTCTACGCGGGAGTCTGGTGTAGTAAATATGGCTCTGGTTAATGCAAGATCACTCTTAAACAAAACGTTTATTTTAAACGACTTTTTTACACAACATGATTTGGATTTTTTGTTTATTTCTGAAACATGGCTTAATGTTGGCGAGACACACACCCTGATTGAGCTTTCTCCACATGACTGTACATTTTTTAGCACCCCTAGAACTACTGGCCGGGGTGGCGGGCTTGCATGTGTTTTTAAGAAGGGATTTAAATGCCGTCTTTTATCAAAGGTGAACTATCAGAGCTTTGAGGCTCAAGTGATGATGTATGACGGCTGGAAATCTGTAATGTGTGTGTTGGTCTACAGACCTCCGAAATATAACAAGGATTTCATGCAGCAGTTCTCAGAATTTTTATCACATATTGTGCCAAGTTGTGATAACATTCTAATTCTTGGGGACTTCAATATTCATGTGTGTTGTCCAAATAAGCCATTGGTTTCTGAGTTTTTACAGCTGGTGGACTCTTTTAATCTTACACAATTTATTTCAAATCCAACCCATGAGCAAGGCCATATCTTGGACTTGGTCTTATCTCTGGGTCTTCCTATTTCTAATGTTGATGTCTTAAACTATGGTCTGTCTGATCACATGCCCATAATTTTTAATGTTACTATGCCACGCAAACCAGTGTTGCCACAGTTAGGTGTGCTTTGTTCTCGTCTTATTACGTCATCCACGGCGGTAGAATTTTCTGAGGTATATTACTCCTCGTCATTTGTGAATGTGATTGAGTCTCCGTCTCCTTCTGTGGGCCCAGACGAGCTGTTGATATTGTTCAATTCTGTTTGCTCCGATATATTAAATGTAGTAGCCCCATATAAGGTTAGGAAACCTAAACCTAAACTTAATCCAACTCCATGGCTTAATAATGATACTTGTTTTCTGAGGCAGGAATGCAGAAAGGCTGAACGGAAATGGAGAAAGGATAAGCTGCAGGTTTCACTGCAATTTATGAGGCAGTGTTTTTCAGATTACCAGGCTGCTGTGAGAACTGCAAGGCAAAATTATTTCTCGAAGGTCATTGCACAGAATTGCAATGCCCCTGCAGCCCTTTTTTCAATAATTAATAGACTTCTCAATCCGATTGGATGTTCTACTTTGACCCCCTCATTGGAGGTATGTGAAATGTTTCGGACATTTTTTGTGGAAAAAATAGAAAAGATTAGAATTTGTTTGCCTACATTCTCAGCTGAATCTGTGATGCTACCGGCTTGTGTAAGGAGTTTTGAGCACTTTGAGCAGGTGTCTCTGGCGCAAGTTAGGGATATTATTATGCGTTTGAAGCCTACATCTGGGGGTTGTGATGTGGTTCCTTTACGTCTTCTTAAGGAGATGGTTGATGTTGTTGGGCCGAGTATTACGTCTATTGTCAATAGTAGTCTTCATAATGGAGTAGTTCCAACTGGCCTTAAACAGGCGGTTATTCATCCACTTCTTAAAAAGCCTAATTTAGACCCTCTAGATTTGAAGAATTATCGGCCCATTTCAAAATTACCATGCCTAGCTAAGATTTTAGAGAAGGTGGTCTATTCCCAGTTAATGTCATTTTTAAGTAGGTATGAGATATTAGACAAATTTCAGTCCGGTTTTAGAGTAGGTCACAGCACTGAGTCTGCACTTTTAAGGGTTGTTAATGACCTCCGTATAATCAGAGATGCAGGAAATGCGGCAGCTTTGATTTTGTTGGACTTAAGTGCAGCTTTTGACACAATAGACCATGTTATTCTTATAAAGCGGTTATCCCATTTAGTTGGAATTCGTGGGACGGTTTTAGAGTGGTTTAAGTCTTATTTGTCACATAGATCATCCTCTGTAAAGTATGGTAACTATGTTTCAACGACAGTGCCTGTTATTTGTGGTGTCCCCCAGGGTTCTGTTATTGGCCCTATTTTATTTTCATTGTATATGCTGCCCTTGGGCTCAATTTTTAAAAAATACGGCATGTCGTACCATTTGTATGCGGATGATACACAGATCTATTTACCTTTGAGAATGGGAGAGAATAATGGCTACAATTTGCTTTTTGCATGTTTAGAGGAGGTTAAGAGCTGGATGTCTCAAAATCTGCTTCAGTTGAACCAGAGTAAAACTGAGATTATGTTTTTTGGCTCTGTCAGAGGATGTTCAGATATGTCCACATTTTTGGGTTCATGGTCTGATTATTGCCATGACCAAATAAGGAACTTAGGTGTGGTGTTTGACCCAGAGCTGAAATTTGACAAGCAGATTAATGCTGTAGTAAAGAGTTGTTTTTTCCAGATTAGGTCTATTGCTCGCCTAAAGCCTATTCTGTCAAGAAACGACTTAGAGAAGGTTATTAATGCCTTTGTTTTGTCTCGTCTGGACTATTGCAATGTATTGTATGTGGAGTCCTGCCAGACCACTATTTCACGTTTGCAATTAGTTCAGAATGCAGCAGCTAGGCTGTTAGTGGGTGCTAAGAGAAGTCATCATATCTCTCCTATTTTAGCGTCTCTCAAATGGTTACCCGTGAGCTATAGGATAAAATATAAAACTCTTTTATATGTTTTTAAAGCATTGCATGGGATGGCCCCTGCTTACGTGTCGGAGCTCATTGCTGTTCGTCAAGCACCTAGGTCTCTAAGATCCAATAATAAGTTATTGCTTACTGTCCCTCGTACTCATTTAAAGTTAAAAGGGGATCAGGCCTTTGCTGTTGCAGGGCCGAAGCTCTGGAATAGTCTGCCTCAGGTACTTAGAGAGGTCTCATCGTTAAATGCTTTTAAAGTTGAAGTCAAAAACTATTTCTTGTCCTTAGCCTTTGAGAGTGTGGGCTAGTTTTTGCTGTTAGTTGAATGTGTGTTGTCTTATGTTCTGTGTTTTAATGACTGTTTTTTGATTGTTCAGCACTTTGGTCTGCAGGTGCAGTTGTAAAGTGCTCTATAAATAAAGTGAAATGAAAATGAATGAATGAAATGTGGCTGGGAGCAAAATACACTCTGAATTTGCATCAAAACACATTTTAAATATTAATGAATAAATAAACAGTACAGTAAGTGATGCATATTATATTTGCCTAATTATACACGAACAACTAGTTCCGTAAAAAAACCCATGAGAATGGCTCCTCGCTGCTTTTTTAATATTTTGACAGTGTGTGCCGTATCTACTTATTCAAACAAGCAAAAAAGGACAGTATATGAAATCACTAATCGGACGCAGACCATTAACTTGGGCTGAATCCAGTCGATAAAATGTAACAATGATAAAAATGTCTCAGTTATGTGTTTAATATACGCCTCTTTGCATATTAACTGCAATTAGTCCCCAAATAGTGATTATTTTGTGCTATTTTGTGCATTTTTTCCTTCTGCTAAAGCCAACAGTGTGCCTCCCCTGACACTTGTAAAGCGAACACTGCAAAAAAAAAAAAAAAAAACTGCTACCCATTTGCTTCACGCAGGGCTGCGGTGCACCCTGACCAAAGTTAATCAAAGCCCTTCAATAGGACAGAACGCTTCATTGTGCATTGTGCAATTTCAAGACTTTGCCAAATTTGAGGTCATTATAGCAGATGAAGGCGACTGAGGTGTCAAACATTAATCTTAAAACTTGATTTGCATCCATATAAAAGCAGTTTTATAATGAAATGCAATTCATATATATATATTAGTTACAACATACAGTGGTTTGAATGTGTGCCTTATTTACACACACATGATTTATATAATTTGATCATTAGTACAGACTGAACCTGGGTGTGTCAGACATTCAAAACGAACAAGACCAGGATTGATGTGACAGTAACTGTGCATGAACAAAAAGAATATAGCCTATAAATAGCCTGCTGTGTTTTATTCAACATGCACAAACAGAATGCCCTTATATATATTGTGGTTGTGACTAGACAAATAGAGATGCCAAGGAAAAGCACAATGCCAAGTGACACGCTGTGTGCATCTAATTATAATGTGTGTAGGAGGGCACTTTACATTACAAACATTAATTGCATGTTTTTAACCTTCACAGTCTTCCTGGCTGCTGATGTTGTGTCATCTATTTATGGTGGTGAGCTAATCAGCATGCAAACAAACAAATATGTAATGAAATAAAGAAGTCATCAATTCTGTACAGTTATATAGGCTGTTGAGAAACCTGCTTAAGGTGGTTTGCTGATTTTAACTGGTCTCCCATCCTGGTCAGAAAGGTTATTATTACACTAGGTAAAAAATGATTTTTTGAAGTTGTAAGTAAAACAGATTCTTGGAGTAGTTTTTAAAAGAAAATACTATTTAAATTTTTCTACTTCAGAATTTCATGTTTAATTTAATGAGTTAATTGCCCTTTGTTTGTAATTGTTTGTGAATTTATCAATTTCTGAGTGAAAACTGTTTCTACACCATTTTTTTCATTGTAGTTTTGCATTAATTTTTAAATGTTTCTTTATTATTATTACAATTTTCAACTTTAGTTGAATTACTTTTTTTGTACATTTAGTTTTTATTTTAATTGTAACATTTATTTTTGCAAAAGCTATTTTTGCAATTTGCTTAAATTTAGAAACTGGAGAGTTTTTAATGTCATTGCACTTAACACAGACATTTACCTGTTTTTTAGGGTTCAGCCTATTCTCATCTTTTATTAAAACATAAATGGAATATGAGAAAGATATAAAGCACATTAAACACACTTTTGTGCATTTTTCACATTTAATCATAGTGAGTTGTAAAGGTTTAAAACACTATAACAAAGTGTATCAAAAACAGAATCTAAAAATTACTTTGTGGTTATTTTTATTGTATTTTAATAAGTTTTGTTGTCATCCCCGGCAAAAATAAATAAATAAATACATAAATAAAAAATGAAAATATTTTGGGGTTTTAGCTAGTTTTTGTTCACAAATCTCACAATTACATACATTTTTATATTTATTCCAGTCTTTGAAAATGTTTTCATTTGCTTTTGTTTTAATTTACTTTAACAATAGTAACACTGTTGGTCAAGCTGGTCTGCTAGCTGGTTTTAGAATGAGTTTGGGCACTTTTAGCTGGTCAGCTCTGGGAAAACAAAAAAGACCAGCTAGATCAGCATAGCCAAGCAGGGAAATAATCTTAACCCAGATAAAACAAGCAAACATTCTTAGGTTTATCGACTTTTTTATTTACTTCTTTTAATTATTTTTTTAACAATATGGTAATTTTGAATGTAAAGAAATATTTAAAATAAATCGCGAATGACTTTTATTATGAAAGATGACTTACAGCTTTTCCAGCCATGCAGCACGTCAGTCGGATCCGCTAAATTGACAGGCCACCTGCAGGGATGCAGCAAGGCTTTAAAGGGACAGGCATCTGATGCATGGGATGCTTTTGTTACAGCACATGGCGAGAAGAAGACAGCCTGTCATCTCCAGCGAAGCGTCCTCCGAAGCGCATCAGCAAAGCCACGTAAGATAGCATTCATTTCATATCTTTCTGTAACAGAAAAAGAGCTTTTCGACAGATTTCGCAAAGACGATGTCAACTAAAATCAAAGTGGTGAGGATAGGGCTCATGTAAGATTTTTAAATGATTTTTCTTTAAACATCCAACGCCCTGTAGCGATCCGAGTGATGTGTTTATATAATTCAGAAAAATTTTATTTTTTAAATCAAAATATTAGGAAACTAATGATTCGATTTTGTAACAAAATGTGTCTAGAATATAAACTACAAAGATTATGATGTCGAATCCGAATGCATTTGGTGTCAGCCGCATTTTTTACACAAAAATAAAATGTGTGTGTTGAAGGCAAAGTTGCATCAAGTGTTGATGATCGTGATCAACAGGTGACAAGAGCATCAGCATGTCTTCTTGAAGTAACTTGGATGTAATTTGCGGTGGGATTTGCATGCCGAATCTTTGTGTAAAACATGATGAACGTCTATTGTGAAACCAGCCTATGAATGCACCCCTTTATAAATGACTTAACAGTATTTTTTTTCTCTATTGAAAGCCTCAGGGTCAAAAACGGCGACATTATTCATTACTGTTAATTCTGGTCTATCTCCTATTCGATCAAAATAATCGCTGTCCCCCCAAGTCAATATGCTTTTGCAAAACTTCTATTGATTATAGGAGAGGAGCTCCTTCAAGATCCGTAATTCCCCAGCTGGTGTGTTGAGCGAATGACTACAATTAGATTTGAAGAGCTGTTTATTATAGTTATCCTTGGCAAATCCAATATCAGAGCAGTCCTCTACATCCTCATCTTTCTGCCGGTGCTAATCATATAGAGGTGGCCCTGGTGGCCTTCCCTCAACGTTTAGCTCCAATGTATACCGAAGGCAATTTAATGCAATGAAGTGAAGGCTGAACTCCAGCCCTCGGGGGGGATATGTGAATTCACACATCTCTAGGTGGGCTTGTGTGTGGAGTCGTTCACATCTCGTTCAGTATGTAGAAGGAAAAAAAAGGCTTGCTTGAAGGGATAGTTCAGGCAAAAAAATCAAACTCAGCCATTTACTCACCCTCATGTCATTCCAAACTGAATGTGGAAGACAAAAGATGATGTTAGGGACTGGCAGCCTCAGTCACCATTTGTTTTCATTGCATCTTGCGCCACTGAATGCTGCCTAACATCTCTGTTTTACTTCATAGAAAAAAACAAAAATAGTTTTCCAACGTCATGAGGGTGAGCAAATGATACTAGAATTTTAATTTTTAGGTACTCCATTCCTTTAATTCCTTTAAAGCACTAAAAACATCTGCATCAGCTAGGTAAGAGTTTGTTGT
Source organism: Spinibarbus caldwelli (assembly GCA_039654775.1). Classification (NCBI taxonomy): domain Eukaryota; kingdom Metazoa; phylum Chordata; class Actinopteri; order Cypriniformes; family Cyprinidae; genus Spinibarbus; species Spinibarbus caldwelli. The sequence continues at coordinate 9,069,328 of CM077265.1, forward strand.
GTATATGCATTTACGAGGGAAAATAATTGTTAAAACGCTCTATGCTTTGCAAAAGTGCCCGTTTCCCACAAGCAGAATGTAAAAAAGGTGAAAAAAAACATCAAGGAGGTGGATGAACTCTTGAAAACATCGAAAACAGCATGCTCAATGCCCACTCACAAAAAAAATATGTGAGGAAAAGGGCGCATATAATTAGCTTCCACCGGATATGCACTAGGCATTTGTGCGTCAATCAATTTCAGCACCACAGTGCTGGACAGCTCCCAATGTCACCGCACAGAACGAGGGAGTCAATGGCAATCATTTCCAACAGCACGGGATCAGCCCCCAGGACAATTTAGCAAATAAATGATTTATTTGGAAGTAGATGCACTAATGTTAAAGCCTCCCTGAGCAAATCATAGTTTTGACCCCCAAGAATTCCTCCTGATAACTTTTGGATCCTGTATTATTGTTGGTGTGTATAGATCAAGGCACTATGAGTGCACTAAAATTAAAAACCAAATTTTAATTGTTGCTTCTAAAATTTTTGAAGTTGCAATCTGCAGTGGTGAATTTAATGCACTTTTTGGTGATGAAGAAATGCATCAAGTTGAAATGACTATGAGCGGAAACAAAGATGTTGTTGTGCACACAATGTAAAAAAAAAAAAAAAAAAAAAAAAAAAAGATAAAATAAGATTTTTTTTCTAGATGAACATAAGTTAGACTGAGCTGTAGGCTGGTTAATCTAGTCAGAATGAATTATTCTTGCGTGGGGCTTAGTGACAAACCTCTGAAGCACTGAACAGATGTTCTGAACCACCTGTTAGATGCTGACGCGTTTAAAGTGCATATTGTGAGATCCTTAAAAATTATTCCACTGTTGTCTCTCGATGATGCACAGATAAATCACACTCGGAGATGTTCTGTGCAGTATTGATAAATATAATAAATAAACGGTGTTATCTGTCAGGAAATTAAATTAGGTATGCTGTGTGTAATTATGGTTGGTCAACCTTGTGGTCCTATCTGATTTGCATACATTATGTGTGTAGGAGAAACCGGGGAGTTGTAACACCATCAGTTTAGCCAATTAGAAATGAGCTACAGAGGAGAATCTTACATTGACCACCACCCTTCTAAGGTGACAGCTGTAAGTGTCTTTGATATTTTATTTTATTTTTTAGACAAAAAAATTGAGGTAAGAAACATTGGTTTAATATATAGAATCCACTTAAGCTTTTCATCCACATTTAGAAAACTAGAAATATCATGGCTGATCAGACATGATGGGCTGTAACACTTACAGCACTTTTCAACACTGATCCACAAAATGAGAAACATTACATGGACACACTCTACAAGTTGTTTGTCTGTATTTGATGTATTATTATATATTTGTTTCAAATTTTGTTTGCTTTTTGAATTAAAATTATAAAAACATCATACATTCATGTTTTATGTTAGTGTAACAGTGTGAGGAAGGTTGTAACAACAGCACTCATGGCGTTATTTTACACCGTTTAGGGATCATTTGTATATATCTATAGTACATTAATTTTTAGCATATAAATATTGAAATATTCTATCAAAGTTTCAGACAAAAAGTTACAGATCTGTCAACAAAACGTGTTACACTTCCGGTCTCACGTACACAGAAATATAAACAAAAAATCTTTAGTACTCCAATAAAGCTTGATTAAACCGAATTGAACAAGACTCCCAGCCAGTAAACTGACAAACAATCGTAACAAAAGCTTAATGGTAGATAACAAACAGCGAAATTATTGATAATTTCTTGCTGTTTTATTGGCGTGTGGCTTTGCCTCAGAACTCATCGATCACGTGCGGTCTCTGTGGATGCACGAGAGCAGGCGGAGGTGACAGGCTGTCTGTGAGCGTCGTGAAAACACATTTACATGGAAAAACACTTCCAGAAATGGCAGCCCAAATGGTTCGGTGCATGTCGCGGTCTGTACTTCGCAAGCAAGAAAAAAAAAATCGTTCAGAGCAGGTGTTCAAACAAGAGGATATGCGCAATTAATGCAATTAGATGCAGCTTGGTTACCAAAATACTGGAGTAGGTCTGAGTAAAATACAATGTGTTGACTTTTCACATGTAGTTAAACTCACTCTGTCACCAGAGACACTAAACTAGACGTTAAAATCGTTTTCAACAAATGTTTTTAGTCAGTGGATCCATTTAAAGTGACAGAAAAAAGGTGACAAACAAAACATTTTGTTTAAACGTCTGTAATTCTGTATTTTTTTTGCATTACATATGTCATACTTGAATTTGTAGCTAATATATATGCGGATAATAGTTTAGAAACATACAATTTATCTCTAAGCTGTGTAATTTATGTCCTGTACAAAGAGTGCTGTTGTTACAGCTAAGATGGATTGTAGCATTAGCATGATACATTTATTTAGCTCCCATCGTTATCCTAATTTCATTTTAATTCAAAATGGTGACCATATGGCAAACATTTAGTTAAATGGCATACTAATACACTTGCTAACAACTCTAAAACCAGTGAATGTTACATATCAAACTAAATGAGAAGCTGAATAAGATGAAATCTGAAATCCTATTACTTGATCGCAAATTCGATTTTACTTTTAACCCCAGAGTTGTTCTGTGTATTCTTATCAGGAGGATGGTGGTCATGTATGATAGTGATTTCTAATCAGTTAAACTGACAGTGTTACAACTCACACCCCAATCCAATATCAAATAACAGCTGTGTAAATATATATATAAATCCTAAGAGAGCCACTGTTTACTTAGCTCCCCAGCGGTAACAGGTTACTCCTAGATAGTGTTTGAGTTCACAGCGCTGCGCATTTGAACTGTTGCTCTGAATTGGATTCGAGCTTCAGGGAATTTTCAGGCTCCTCTTATTTGGTGTTGATATTTCAGAGTGATATTGGACTGCAGGGTAGCCCTGTGTTATATTGTGGAATCTACTGAAGCATCATCAAGACCTCAAGGGCCTTTTAACACAGCCGTTTTCACGTTGGCCCCTAACCTTGAAGATGGCAATCTGCTTTTCCACATACACATTTTCCAGAGTAGGTCGGACATCAAAACGTGAGAGAATCTGCGTACAGGCGATGGCCATTTGTGGCTGCGTTTGAAGTGCGAATCAGCCAATGCCAGTGACAGTCTAGCAGTGGGGGACGTGGAGCTGTGGAGCAGCTGTGTGCTGGGGGACCGGAGGCGATGGGAGGGGTCGGTGAGAGGCCGACGAGGAGTGTAAGGCCTTAAACCAAATCTGCTGATACATTGTCTGCTACAGAACGAAAAAATAGTAGTGATTAACTATTATACTTTGTCCAGTAGGGAAAGAACTTTTTTAATATGTGAATTAAAAAAACGACAAAAATGATATACACGTTTTTTTTTTTTTTTTTCAAATTAATCACCAGTGATCCAGCAAAATCTTCACTGAAGTCAAATCTTCAAGTTTTCGACCATCTAGTTCAGAATGCAAATGTTTTCCTGTCTCCAAACAGACACTTATTCACGGTCCAGTGTGTCATTCGCCTCCAAGGAGAGCTAAGCACACGGATCCCAAGGGTATGTAGGCTAAGAAGCTCGGCTTTCCTCTTGGTGAGAGAGTGTCTGTTAGGCCATGCAATTGAATTACAAAGCAGGAAGTGAGCAGGACTAAGATTGTGCACAGCAGGGTTCGGCCACAGTGGAGGAGATGGTGCATGTATACTGTGCAAATCAGAGCAGGTCTCGGGAGGGATATTGCGATATATCTTTTCCGTTCTAGTTTTAATTACAGATAAACATCGACCACGGAGACTTGAAATGAATGTAGAATGCAAGTCGATATGTGCATTTATCCCTTATGTAACCATGACAATTTCTGTTTTTTTTTTTTTTTTTCAGGTTTTCACTAAACAACTGTGAGGAGAAGCATTGACATCATCTGTTGGTGGTGTGTGAGTATGCATTTGCTAATGCATCCTTAACATTTTAACTACAAAATAGAGCTCAATATATTGGACGAGATTAGTGCGTATGTGTGTGTGTGTGTGTGTGTGTGTGTATAGATAGATAGATAGATAGATATTGATAGGCTGATACCAATAATTACAAATTAAATAAATTAAAATAATTTTATTTATTTATTTATTATTGCTTATTGGTATCGGCTGATATTCAGTATTACATTGTGGATGCTCATTTTCCCTATTTTTTACATTTAGATTAGCTTTGCTGTCATTTAACACTCACTTAGTTACATTTTTGAAACACTAATAAGATAAAAAAAAATTCTCAAAATTAATATCACGACTTTATAATGTACATTATAATGTTGTGAAGTTTAAATTCACTTGTAGCATTTATAATAAATGAATTTAATTATATAAAAATATTAAAATAATAATTCATATAAAATAATGAAATATAAAAAATATACTAAAATAATTATATATATATATGTGTGTGTGTGTGTGTATGTATATGTGTGTAAATAATTATACTTTATGGAAACAGCCAATAAATGGTCAATAATAACATTTTTATATCTATATTTTATAAATATACATTTTAATATTGACCACTTATCGGTTATTGGCTATACATATAATAATCAAATACAACTATAAGCTTATCGGTATCAGCCAAAATGTTATTTCTACCCTTTTTATTTGTACTCCAGTATAAATCCTGACCTGTGCTGCCTACCTAAGCCCTACCTATTGAAACAATGTATTGAACCCTTTCGTCCTGGTTGCCCTGGTTACGGCCAGTTATCAAGGAGAGGTCTTAAAGATCAAACAGGTGTGGTATCCAGTTGCCGCGATCCTCCCGTTGCTATGGACCTTTGTTCGGTGCCGAGCACAGGTGCACGCCGGTGCCTCGGAGCACAGCGAGTGTACACAAAAACATGACGGAGGGACAAAAAGCATTTCGCCTCACTGCTGCGGTGCCATAAACTGCCCAGCGACCTATCTGTGCTTCAGAAAGGGGAATGGGGGTGGGGGTGGAAAGGAAGGAGGTTGCAGAGTAAAATCAGACTGAAATTCGACATCAGAGGTGGGCCCAGTGAGGGGCCCTAACTAACGGCGAAAGCTCGAGTTCACATAGACGTATCTACTGCTCTCCCACTGATCGCCAGCACTCCTCCTCGTCCACCCCAGGAAACTCCCCGCTAGCAGGAGTCGCCACACTTCCCCCATACAATAGCGCACGGTCACGTGGCACATATTGTCATGTTGCCGTTTTTAACACTTGTTCTCAACCGTCACTCAATTCACAGCAGCTGTCTTCACCACCCTCTCCATCCCTTCAGGTTTTAGCACTAGAATCTCTTTTCCGCCATCCAAGTGTTTCGATAGCAGCAGGTGGCATGATGCGCCCAGGAAGCGGTGCTTAAATTTCGTTGAATGCAGCTGAAATGTGTTAAATTAAATTTCTACCTATTGATTAACAAGAGACGTGCCTGTTCGGAAACGCACAGCGTATTGAATTGACGACGATGACTATAAGAGACAATCAGATTCGATTTGAGCACAACTGCCATGAGGTCATCTGACTTCATTGCGACATTCTGCAGTTTAGAAAATGGCAGAATTGATTTTTGCTGCTATAAAAACAAGCTCGGATGGTTTGCCATGGATGTACAATCGTGGTAATCTGATTGCAGCTGAGGAAATCTTAACTGAATCAGAGGGTATGCAACATTGTGTCTCTTTAAATAGATCAGACACTTTCCTTATAGAAAGTTTTTGGTGAAATCTGAATGTTTTTATCTAAAAATGGGGAGTTATCACAGACAAGCATGAAAACAGCAGATGTATGCGTACTCTCATACGACTGGCAGTTACCTCAAACCGAAATTATTCAGCATCCCTCTGACAGGCAGATTGGGGGGTGCGGAGCAAATTCACCACCTCCACATCTCTCCAATTTCAGCACTGTAAAATAAAAGGAAAAAACGGTAAAAGGTCGTTTTGACTGGGCTCCTGGGAGAGAGCATGTTCAGGTAATTAAGTGTAGCTTCACTCAGCCCCCTTGTCAAGGCAATTACCGTAAATCATATGCTCTTACCCGCGTTAATTACCGAGAAATCGGTCTGTACACCACTGACTGACAACCACACTCGGCCAGCACATATTTACAACAATAACAATTATCCGATGTACCGTTACATCTGTAACAGCTGTGGTCAAAACAGATGTTGCTTGTGAAACGTAACCAAAGCTATTCAAATTGGAGAAGAGGGAGAGAGGGCTATGTTATTAATTTAACCATCGTTTATGGTGGTTTTAAATTCAGATCACAGCTGCTTTTGTATTTCAAAAGAATTAAATCATCTTATTTTACTGACATTCATATCAAAGCTAAAATGGTTACATAATATTGCGTCAATTATGGCAGTAAATTAAATGCAGTTACATGCAAAAAATTATATATTATAATTATATGTTTAAATTTTAATAAATGTATTATTTAAATTTTTGTAAAACCAAATGAACATACAAATTCATGATATTTATTTATTTATTTATTTCAATTTAATTTTCACTCAAAGTGTTATTCTGATAATATACTTTGTAATGGAAAAAAAACTACATTAAAATTTGAAAAATGCAAAATGGCATTTTCACTAGTGGACTCCACTGTATATATAAAACATTTTTCTTTATTCCACCAAATCTTCACTAATAACATAAGATCTGGTACCACTTTATTTTAAGGTGTCCTTGTTACACATGATACATGTACTTACTATTATAATAACAATAAATTATGTATAGTTACATACAAGTAACCCTAAGCCAAACCCTAATCCTAACCCTAAGCATATAGCAAGTACATGTAGTTCATTTTATTTAGTCCTGACTTACAACACTGATTCCAGACTGTAAATTTCTCGTCAACTTTTCTATTGTAGATTTGTAACTAAAAGAATGGTGCTGAGGAACCACAGGCACAGTTTGTCCATCCGCTCAGCAGCTCTCTCAACCCCACCCAGCAGCACTCAGCAAATCAGTAAGAGATGGATTCAAGCTTCTCTGCAGTGTTTCTTCCTCAAAGATAGAGAGAGAGAGGGAGACTGAGAGAGAGCGAGTAGGAAGTGGGAAGTCACCTCCGTCACTGTAAGTCACCCACCTAATCAGCTCAGCTCAGCGCCTGGGGAGAGAGAGAGATAGACAGAGAGCAGAGGTGTAAAAAGTACTCAAAAATTTTACTCAAGTGAAAGTAAAGATACTCAGTGAAAATTTTACTCAAAAGTACAAGTATCTAGCCAAAAACATACTTGAGTAAAAGTAAAAAAAAAGTACAACTTTAAATTGTACTCAAGTATTAAAAAAGTAGAAGTAGAAGTACTTTTTTTTTCTGACAGACATACAGAAGTTTGGTTAAAGGGAGAAAACGAAACAAAATGCAATGGCACAGGTCAAACACATCTAGTTCAACAACAACAATTAAAATGCAGCACAGCGGAACACACACACAAAATTGCAGGGAAAGGGATTAAAAGGAAACTCCATCCTTTCCACCCTCATGCCATCTCATATATATATATATATATATATATATATATATATATATATATATATATATATATATATATATGTGTGTGTGTTTTTAAATTCAAATTTATTTGTATAGCGCTTTTCACAATGCAAATCATTGCAAAGCAGCTTTACAGAAAATTTAAGTTTCTATATTATATTTAGGAGTAGGTTATTGGTGGTACAGGAAAAATCATGCAGTTAGTTAAATTTTATATATATATATGACTTTCATTTATCAGATGAACACAAAATAAGATCTAAATCATCTAAACTAAATCATCTTTCTTCGTATAACAAGTATGGGACGTCAAAAAAATGACACTTCAAAAACTACACAAAATTAATATGACAGGAAGAAAGAAAGTCATCGGAAGAAAGAAAGTCATAAACATCTAGGACGACATAAGAATCTTAATTTCTGGGTGAACTATCACTTTTAATAACAATGTGATGCAGAGGTTAGAAACATATTCCAGACAGAATGCAAGAATGGGTTGAATTAATGAGGAGAGTCATAGAATTAAAACATACAACATTAACGTTTTGAAAGGCCACTTTTTTGTGTTGTCTACATCACTGTCTAAAAGGATAATTAATCTTATAATTGTTTATTTGGGGCATTTTTTGGGGGGCTTTTTCTCAGCAAGTATTGCTACATAATTATTTACGGCTAATTATATGAATTGAGCAAATCATGTAATTATTAAGATTAAAAAAATATTCATTGAGAGTCCAAATTCCTACTCAATGTGTCATATAATGACATATTATTAATACAACTTATCCACTACCTGGTAAGAACATCTCTAAACATGAATTGCAATTAAGTAAACATACAATGTTCATTTAAACGCTTTTTTTTGGAGATTTGTAACATTTAATTAAAAAATAATAATAATCCCCACAAAAATATTAATTGTATTTAAATTTTTATTTGCACTCAATCTTGTGCATTCAGCCAATATATTACACAGCTAATGGCTCTATCAAAACAGAAAGAATAATCAATAAACTTTTTGGGGGGAAAACGCAACTTTGCTACCTCAACATGCTTCCTCAGATTTGATGGTGAACTTTTGAAGCCAGACATTTACCTGATGAAAGTTATAACTGAAGTAGAACTGTGAAACTGTAGAAACAATGATCATTGGTTCTCACATCAAGCACACACGTTTGAGCTTCCGTTTCCCATATTTAATGTGCATAAAATAAAATAAAAATATAATGTACTTTTTAAGTTGAAATAAAATTGTAAGGAGTAAAAAGTATTTTTTTCTTCAGAAATGTAATCAAGTAAAAGTACAAGTAGTCAGTTTAATTTGTACTTGAATAAAGTAAAAATCCTCCAAAATAATACTTGTACAGTAATCAAGTAAAATTACTTGAGTATTTTACACCTCTGAGAGAGAGGAAAAGAGTGAGAGAGGTAACAGTTTTAAGGGGTGAGTGAGCAGCCACGTAAGGTGTTCCTGCTATGTTCCCTCAAAGGACGGATTCACTGGATGTGAAGGGAATCAAATTAGGAGAGGTGGCTAGCTGGGTTGGGGGCCGACGTGACGTGTTACTGTAGTGTTATTGCATTAAAGAAATATATCAGGAAGATTTTTTGATACATAGAGTTAGCGAGCTAACAAGCAAGATAACTAGCTATATGTGTTCTCACACGGAGTAATACATTTTTTGAGGTTGTTGTTGTTTTTTTTGCATTATGGTTGCCTTCTCTGTTATCAGAAAGGGTGAAATCACTCCACTCTACCAACTCAGGCTGTGTAGATCAGTAAATTTTTATTTTATTTTTTTTACATTTTTTTATGTTGTATTAGGAAAACAATTATTTAAATATATAGTTTTTATAATAATATCAATTGAATTATATAATAGTTCAATATATCTATGTGAAATTTATTTATATAATTATTTTTGGTACCTTTTTTTTTTCTTTTTTCACCAAGGAACAAGAACAGATTGCTTATTAAATGTTCAGTCTCAAGTAAACCTTCAGTATTTGCAGAGTTTTTGTTTTCCTAAAATCGAAAACCAATTCATATCTGAACTCTCTGGGGATTTATTTATCGCTTCAGATGGGAGAAGGTGCATTCACAGTTACCGGGTGAATAATTGCAATTTTTTTTTTTTTTTGCAATCAGTCATTATCAGCGTTCCACATCTGCCGTGGAACATTTTCATTTAAACATCTGAATGTGAGTGGAACACGTCTCTGACAAGATTTCTAAGCTAACTGACATCATTATCTGCCATCTCGGCTCCATAATCGGCTGCCCTAATGCATTTTTTAATTGTTTTCTTTCCCCAATACGTGTTCCACACCTGAGTAGAGAAGGAAAAAAGTACCATCTATTAAATGAACATCTCGTCATCTGCCTGACCAGCTATTTCAGGTCTCTCCATTAGCGAGACACGACGAATCCATCTGACGTCCAAACTGTCATATCCCAGAGCCTATAAAGATTCCTATAACATGCTCAACAATCCAAAAAAATGGAGACAATTGATTTTCGCCTGCCAAGAATGATCGTAATAAAGTTTTACAAGCATGACGAATCCCCGAGGTTATGATCTATGCACATTCTCAAAGGAAAAAGGTTTCTCCCTCTCTCCGTTGAATTATCTTTAGACAAATGGTGGCGACAGTATAATTGGACATTAGTCTTAATTCACGTGTTACAGGAGCTGAATTGAATGCTCGCTCCTCGTGGCTGGACACCGAGCTCTTTTTCTCGGCACGGAGCGTTCGGTTTTTCTAATTGTGCCCGGTGAAAGGCGGCCATCCTAAACTGAAGAGCATAATTTAACTAGCCTTAATAAAGGATTACTATTCAACGTCGAGCCCATTATTTTCCAGCTAGACTCCCGACCGGAGATAAACCGGAACGGTACTCTCACCTTTTTTTCTTTCTCTCACTTGCTCCCACTTCTCTGGACTCTTAAGTAAACGTATAAGTGCGTGTGGAAACGGATTCGGCTACTTAAAGAAAATGAGAGGGGACCGAAGCAAAAAGGGACGCCTCGACTTTATTCAGACGAACTGAGGAGCCTATTATTGCTAATATGTTTTTTTAATGGGAAAAACCATAGTTGATCTGAGCTAATTTCCCTTGTGTGGCTTGGGCTCTGAAAGTAATCCATCACCTCAGTATGAGACGGTGGCGGCGAGTAGCCACGTCTCTAATGAAGCTCTCCTTCAGAGGGCTAAAGAATCGCGCTGTCAGTCTCCGCTCAATGCCATCTCCGACACAATGGCCTCCCGATTGTTGCTTTCTCTTTGTATGTGTTAACCCAAGCAGGGCCTTATACAAAATGAATGGGCCGATGTAACCTTAGCTTTGACGGTCCCCTGCCATCCCAAAACACCTGTCAGTCACGCTTTTGTTGTCTGCGCAGGTGAGTTTGACGTTGCACACGTACATATTTCTGAATCTCGCAGTTCGTGTTACATCGTGCCAGACGCTCCGTGACTGGGGAGGCTTTTTGGCTGGATTTTGTTGTTGTTTTTGTTGTAGAGCCCTCCACCCTCTGGACTGAAAGCAAATAGAGTGTTTCTTTCAGAGAGAAGGGGCCACAATCCCATCGCTCGTGTCTTCCGAGGAAGGTAGAACTAAATGCACTCAGCTGTCCTTCTTCAAATGTCACTATCAAAGGTCTAGGATGTGTGTGTGTGTGCGGAGAGGTTTTTAGCGAAATGATGTGAAAGCTATAAGAAAAAGCCAGCTCGCTGCACCCTTCCTGCCTCGCCTTTGCTGTCGCTCTCTCTTCCATGCATTGATCTGTCATTTAAAACTGATCACTTCGTTATCTCCCGAACGGCGGGCGTTACGTGGGAGTCGTGAGCATGCTTAACCGAGTGCTTTCTCGTTTATGACCGGCTTTTATACCCAAGGGTAACTGCCTCGGTGGCTAATGGTAATTCAGGGAACGCAGGATTGATGGGAACGGAGTTTAATGCTTGGAAACACTAAGTGGCCTAACTGTGTGACAAGTTTCGAATAGAATGTTTGGTTTTAAAGGATTTTGGACCAGTGAGATTTGGCTCAGATTTATATGGTCGCACCAAATAAAATGAAATAAAATTGCATTAAGATAGCAGAGCTAGTAGAGAATAGTAGAGTAACAATATATGCGGGATAATTAACAGCAAATGCAAAAAAAAAAAAAAGAAGTGAACTTTAGCGAATTTTTAAAACTAATTTCAATTAATGACTCGTGTTTTTGAACAACTTTTGCTTGAGTGGAAAATTTCTTGGATTAAGCTGAGCATTAACAAAAAATATATGTATGTGTCTGTATATAAGAAAAAGAAACATAATCCAAATGTCAAGGACAAAAATTAAAACATATAATACAATAAAATATTATATTTTATAAATACGTTACATATTATAAAATGCAATAATACAATGCAAAATACATAATTGTATAATATATAAAATACATTTCTAAATTATAATGATAATACTTAATATAATATTATACAATACATATAATAATGCATATTTTTAATGCAAATTACAGTTTTATGGCCAGTAAAAATATTTAGTCATATTTTTATAGCAGTATTTTACTGAATAAAGTTTTTTTTAAATATTTAAATGTAAATGTTATCCAATATTTTTTTAATTATATATTTTTGTATTTATTTATTTATACAGAAATAAATATTAATTATAAATAAAAAATATTATTAAAAATATTTTTTTAAAAACATTATAAATAAAAAGGTTTTCTCCATTCATGTAACAAGGACAAACATGGAGAGAACTGTACTTTAATTCTTCATATTGCCTGCCTTTCTCACAAATGCTTGCATTTCTTCTCTATTTTTCAAAGGTTTCCACTTGTTAACCATTCGTTGTGTGATTCACACCTAAAGCTCTTTCCGGGCAGACCTGTTATTCGAACTTGGGGCTTGCTGGCTGAATCATCTTTCATTTTGAGCCTCATCGGACCGAACACAAGGACATGAGGTTGCCACAGTAGCCTTCAGATACGGGCGACATTTTGCAGGGTGTGTGAAGTCTTCTCAATGGAAAGGGCAGGTATGCTTCAGGTAATACCACATTATGAGCTCCCATTGGTCTTGGATTTCTCCGGATTCACGCTGGGTCTCTGGTGAGCTTTAGCTCGGGTTACTTCTGAAGCTGAAAGCACACATATAGAAGAGCTTTTAATAAATGTTCATATTCATAGACCGTAAATCAATTCCTTCTCCTAGAAAACGTGTTGGGCATGCTGATGGTTATATCCCAGAATATACATCCAGCATATTGAAAAAAGATCACCGAAAGCCCTGTCCACAAAGATATTGAAGTAAATCTCAATGCCTTCCACTAAAATTAAAACGACGACTCCATTTCTAAAGATACCGACTTCCATTTCAGCAGACGTTGGTCTGGGCCGCTGTGGAAGACTAGTGATTTTGTTGTTGTTCCTTCTGCTTTCTGACAACAAGTCACAGTCTACCTCAGCGACCAGGTCCATGTGGATACGCAGAAACCTTCTGACCAAACGAGAGGCTCATCTGTGACCAAATGCGTTCGTTTTCCCCTTCATTAGACAGGTAAGTAGCATCTGATTGTTACTTGTAGCTAACGCTCATAATTAAGCGCGTTTTGGACCCGTGAACAATGCGGCTGATTAACTGGCTTTGCTTAAAAACCCTGTCATTTTGAATATTCAGAAAGCGCTGTTAGCCATGTCTTTTTTTGTACGTGTTTGTACATCCCCAACTGCGCAAATCAATTCAGCAGAGAGTTGAATTTATTTCTGCTGTTGCAAACGTAGCCCTGTAGGAAGCGATTGCGCCGGCCAACTTAAGGTGAATGTTTTTGTGTAGGAGGGTGATATGTTTCAAGGCCTCGAGCTCTGAGTTGATCTTTTATTCATGCAAACCTTGTACACTTCTGATGAAGTAATTATCTCACAAGCGAATCGCTTTTGTGTCGTCTGTTAAACGCTATGCAATCGCATCGAATTTCTCTTTCAAACTGAATAAAAACGTCATCCTGATACCTGTTCTGAGTCGCCTCTATTCTTTACCTCCACGAGTTTGCACACCGCAGCCGCGTGGAAATGTAATCATGCTTCCACGCAAATCAGATACACTCCTGTTGCTTTATTAATCAAATCGGCTGAGGTTATTAATTTAGTCCCTCTTAATTAAGGGGCCATAGATAGGTGAATTGCAGCATTTGTAATGGTATTGTGCAGCTGATGGATACACAGACCAATAAAAGCCTGTGGTAATGGCTTCGCAGTGACTATGAATATGCATTAGCCCAGCGAACGATGAACAATGAGAGTGGGTGTTACCTTCAACTCTCACCGAACGGTGTAGGATGTTTCCATGGCGACCACCATGGCAACGCAGCACTGAATTACTAGCCTCGGCCTTGAGAGGGGCTGTTGTCGACAATACTCGCCGCCTGCTTTTATCATGCTAAAACTATAGAGTGCTCTAGGTTATTACGACTCCATTACTTTAAGAGTAAATCATTTAATAAGATATTGTTCCTCCCAAAAAAGCCCATTCAGGGTCAGGACGATCCAGGGATTGATCCGAATGAACTCGTTCAGTGTTATTCAAGAGGAAAAAAAGCGCTTTGGAGATGGAGAGAGAGCACCATTTTCATTTGCAGTGATGCTCCATATTATGATCAAATCTTTCCCTCGGTCCTCCGGCCCTGGTGACGGGTCAAATGATTTCAATTACTGCCACACAAGCACTCAACATCCTGGTCTGCTGTGCAAAGGCTCAACAGGTTCATCGACTTATAATTTCCCATTGCACCTAGAAGACCTTGGTTAAATATTTTAGAAAGTAAATAGCGTTTTCATTTTGAAACATATTGCACTTATATAAAATGGGATCATTGATTTTTCTAATGATTGTTTTCAATTGCATTTTCATTTTAAAACATGCTGCATTGGGCATAAGATGACCCTTAAGGATTAATAGAAATTATTAAATTACAAAGGGAAAAATCTTCATCTTCCTTTTTACTTACAATAATGGGGGCATTGATTTTTCTAATGATTGTTTTCAATTGCATTTTATTTTAAAACATACTGCATTGGGCATAAATTATTAAATCAGAAAGGGGAAAAAATCGTAATCTTTCCTTTTTACTTGACTTACTAACAGAAATGGAATGAATAATTTTCCAAAAATACAAATGAAAAAATATTAAGCTTCCTTTTTCCATTAAAAAAAAAAACAGTGTAGAAATAATTTAACACAGAAATCGCTTGTAAATTTCACAAACAATTAAGCAAGTAAACATTGGATTAACCATGAAATTTTGAAGTAGTTTGTTTTTTTTTTTTTCTTTTTTGTAAAACATAATTAATCATGGTTTTATTTTTTTACTTTGAAAAATATTTTTTGGGTGGTTTGTCTTTCTTTTTACTTTACTTATTAACAATAAACAATAATGGAATCATTAATTTTCCTAAAATCTAAATATTATAGAGTGAGAGAAAGGGAGAATGTGTAACGCATCACTACCTAAATTTTAAAACGATAATAAATGCATTTAAAATCATATGAATAAATTAATTTCAATTATACATATTCATTCACAATTCCATTTAAGGGTCAAAGGTTGCCCATGATGCTTTGGAAGTAACATGACACTGTTGTAAACACCATGTATGGAATGGGTTGTGTTTTTATGGTTCATGTGTAACCCTGTGCATTTATAAATAAATAAATAAATAAAAACCTGTATTGCAGCTAATAAATGCTAATAAATCAGACTATAATATGAACAGGATGCACAATGTAAATAATTACTAAATTATACACAGTGCATTATGCAAGAGATTTTCACGAACAAATGCATTCAGAATCATAAATGTCAGAATTACAGGATTAAATCTTTTGAATTGCGTGGCAGCTTTAATGTCTCTGAAAGCCGAATGCAGGCTTGTTTGAGAGGATGTGTCAGAAATAGCAGACTGCCTCTCACAGTCCCCAGAGTCCCTTGTAATCATGATGGGCAGTGATTGTGCAAGAGCGCCCCCTGCTGTACACTCAGCAACCCTGCAGAGCCCAAGCCTCTTATGGACTTCCTCTGTGAGGCTAATTGTGATTTTATAATTAATACAATTACGAAACACCTTATTATGCTGCGATTTAACAAGATTCTACACATTTTTTGGATCAACACGAAGTTGAGACTCTAAAAACTGTGCTCAGAGAAGTATTGAATATTTATACCGTGACACAATGCCAAGGCGATGTAAGGGAGCGATATCGCAGATAAACCCGTGCCAACTGCACTTCCTACAGGACAGCTGCCATCAGTTGAGTGCCCAGCCGTGAGTGAGCTGCCCACCATCTGATGGCTGGGACGATGACAGGAACACAGAGTGTGACTGGGAGTGATCCATCACACACACAAAAACACACAGAGAGAGATTAATGCCCATGTAGTCTCCTCTCTGTCTTTCTTAGGGTTTACATGACGACACATTGCCTGTAGTCCAATAGTTTTTGGTTTATTTAATATTAAGTTATAAACAAGTAGCCTAATGCATTTCAAAGCAACTTTTCTTTTATAATATCCACTTTATTTTGCAAAGCGGATGCAAGTTATTTTCTGTGAATGTGCCGCTTACACTTAAAAATAAAGGTGCTTTATTCAAACGATGCCATAGAAGAACCATTTTTGGTTCCACAAAGATCCATTCAGTCAAAGGTTCTTTAAAGAACCATCTCTTTCTTACCTTTTTATAATCTGAAGAACCTTCTTTCGCCACAAAGAACCTTTTGTGAAACAGAAAGGTTCTTCAGATGTTAAAGGTTCTTTATGGAACCATTTAGACAAAAAGGTTCTTATATGGCATCATGAAGCACCTTTATTTTTAAGAGTGTAGGTAAATAACTAGAAGAATAAGTGCAGTAAACGGTAAAACTATTTGCGCTACAAACCGGTGTGTTTATAATTACGACAATACATTAAAATAATATGATAAGTAATCTCTGTTTGCAATATCACGCAGTATAACGGGCTGTTTTGTACAGTTATAATAATGGCACCGGAAGTCTCTCACCATATTTAAGTTATAAATGGTAGCGCCAGCTTTTACGTTACAAATAAGGTGGATACTCTGATTTTTTTTTTTTTTTTGTTTGTTTGTTTTTTTTTTTAATAGGCCTAAACTGAAGTTTGTTTTGTGGTGCCCATTTCACCCTCTTGAATTAGAAATATAGTATTGACTGTGACAGTTTGCCAGTTTAAGTTTTTCATCTAGGCTGCATGAATTTAAAAAAAAAAGAAAATTCCTTACTGTATATATATATATATATATATATATATATGTGTGTGTGTGTGTGTGTGTGTGTGTGTGTGTGTGTGTGTGTGTATGTTTCAGTACAAATGTGCGAGACTTCTGGTTCATTAGCCTGTAGGGAAATAACGAGAGGAATATCAAAGTGCAGTAAATGGTAAAATTGTTTGCACTACAAATCAGTATGTTCATAATTAAGATAATACATTAAAATAATATGGTAAGACACACCAGTTTGCAATATCACAAAGGTTTTGTCTCATGAGCCAAAAGAAACACTTCTCATACAGGAAAGCCAAGAGTAATACTGAACTTGATACAATTGAAAAACTGTTTTGAACTTGATATAATTTAAGACATCTTGAAGTACTTAAAGTGCTAAATCTGAATAGACATGGGGGACGTCTAATTTCTTTTCTTATTACACATAAGTTGTAAGATATTATTTTTTGGAAGAATGTATACTGAACATCTGGATGGTTTTAATTTGAGTTCAAACCTTCAAGAAAACAGGCTTTTACTGGGAAACCACTCATAGAATATGTATGACAATGTGTTTGGTGGGATTTTTTCCAGATGTATCTCAAAGATGCATCTGCTGTTCAAGTAATGATATAATAGTTATAATAACACTTTTTATGTATTTGTTTATTTCTGCATCTTATACTCCCAAGTCTCCAAATAGCCAGTAGTGGAGTATGAATTTTAGAAAATAAAAAAATGTTAAAGCCAATTGAGTCTCTGAATATGTAAACTGTATGTGTATTCTTTTTTTGTTTTGTTTTGTTTCAAACTAATATTGAGTATAAACACATTTTTAAGATTTTCATGACACTGCAAAAGTGTTAAAAAAGGGAAAAAAAAAAAGAAAAGAAAAAAAGGAAATGTGGAATTATAGCACAGATGTTCCAGCTAATGCAAGTGAATTTCATGTTTACCTATTAATAGCCTGTTGATTAATTTGTATCTACTGCACAAAATGTTTGTCATTTAAACAATAAAATGTGAAAAAAAGCCTAACTGTAAAATTATAATATATTATATGACTCATATGGTAAGTTCAAGGTGGCTACAAAAAAATAAAAAAATAAAAAAAACCTGTGTTGAGTAAACCAAATTGCCCTCAAACTGAACTTTATATTTTCCACCTATTATAGAATAATGATTTGCTGTTATTAATATTCTGCTGCAATTCATACTCTATCTAACAATCCTCTCAGTATTCAAGAGGTTAACTTTGATAAAATGAATCATTTTACAGCATGGCTCACGGACGCCTAGCGGCTAACAATGCTGAATTGTCAATATTGTTTTCACTTTCACTTACATGCTCCCTGATAGTCAGTGAGTCACTGAATATAACAGGGCCTGGCAAAACAGACCTTGTCAAGCCTAGTAATATGCTGGAAGGGAATAAACAACGGAGTACCTTTATCACATACTGTATCTGTGGTTAATTTTTATCACATGGGTCCCATGTACATCTGTACTACAACATCTCTAAAAATAATGACACAAATAAAACAAAAGTAAAAATAATTGTACTATTTGGCTCCATGTGTTCTGAGCATCAGATCACTGCTTTCAAAACGATAGATTTCTATCATAAGTTAACATCGATAGTGTGGTTTAACTACAATAAGTCAATGTTGTTATATACAATAAAATATTGTTACTGTATTGTTGTTATGCAAATGTTTACAGTACCAACAAAACATAACATTTATCTCCATGGCATTATAAGGTTATCTATTCTGAAACATGAGTTAGTGAAGTAGCTGCCTGCGTACACACACACACACACACACACAGTCACAAATCTATGGAAGCCCATTTCTGCCACAGGATAAAAAATAAAAAAGGTAATTGTGCCTTTTAATATTAGAATCACAATTATGAGAAAAAAAATGTGAGATGTAACCTCAGAATTGAGAAAAAACAGCAAATCATTTTCATTGTTTCTGCCCGGAAAAAAAAAAATAAGAGACAACTGTCTTTTTATTTGACCAGTTCTGAATATTTTCCTTGCAATTGCAAATTTACATCTTGTAATTACAACTTTTCTTATTAGAATTGCGTCTCGCAATTATTCTAGTCAGAACTGTGTGAAAAAAGACAGAATTGCGAGACAAAGTCACCTTTTTCATTTATTTTATTTTTTTTTTATCTAGTGGCAGAAACAAGATTCCATACAAATTTGTTTCTTTAAATTATTTATGACTCAGTCTCAACCTCTGACCATTCTGACTCATTTCAGCACTACAAGAATAACAGTATAATTTAAGGATTTAAGGCTGAGTCATCTGGCAAGCATTAATGTACACTAGCTTGTGTAAACTACAAAATCTGATAAATCCTAACTGTTGCTGTTTAAATATTGTCTGAAAAGCCTGTTAAATGGCCATTGCAGCAAACTAACCTCATGAAGTGTGACAACATGCCCCAACATGTGTTGACTGACTGTAAACCTATTCAAGGAAATATTCACTGCAGTAAAAGTGTGACATAAGCTTGAAAACAGCCTTTCAGAATCTGATAACTCAGTTGAACTGAAACAAATATGAATAGAGTAACCATACAGAATAAATGAGATCTGCTACAGACATAACCTACCCTAAAATACCCCTCATCGAGAGGTCAGAGAGTGACTAACCTCAAACTCTTCCCCTTTTCCTTCACGTACGCGGCGTGTGCGTCATGACGTCAGAGGTCAGCTGACTGGTTTGTTTTGCTGGGTGATAAAACGGGACGAAGCAACTGAAATATACGATCTCGCATTATTTAAAAGATAACAGATTAAGATCTTAAGAAATTATTAGATAACGGTGTCTAATCTCATTTCAAACATGCCTTCGGAAAAGACATTTAAACAAAGGAGGACATTTGGTAAGTGCATCGAGTTCACATCCTCAGAGAATCGCTTTTCTACTGTATTTCTATGTGTATTTATTCTACATTTAGCAAATTAGCCTATATCCCGGTAAAGTTAATAATTTATTTTTGTAAAAGTATATAAGCTACAGCAATACCTAGTACCTAAAATAGGCTACCTAAATATTATAATGAAGTGTGTAGAAATGTAATAAACGCATCTTATTATATTACAACACGAAATGTATACGATATAGAAAAATAGTCGTGTTGTTACTCCACAAACAATCCAGTCAAGCTGGGTTATAAGGGTGTCGGCCGTGTATGTTCAGACTATACAAACATACAGAGCACAGACTTATGACCATAACATAAACAACATAACGAGTTTCTCTTAACCTAGCTTATTTTTAACGCACCAAACCCAGAATCTATGTTGTAATGTCTTTGTTTGCGGGCAGATGTTAGAGAAACAGCGCTGCAGGATTGGGGGATGGGACTCATCGTTTAAGGTTATTTGGAAGGACTCGAGTAAACAAACAACGATGCCGAATGAATATCTTTTAATAGTGACTGTTTGGATAACATCGGCATTTTCTTAAAAAATAGTATTGCTGTTACTGTCATAATTGCGCTTAGTTATAGGCCTGTTTAAAGGCGCTGAGTTATCTTTTTCATAAGCGATACCACTCTTGTTTTCCATCCCTTTTTGGGACTGAATTGGGAAAATAGCTGATAACATAGTGAGAGACTTAGCCAGACATCATATTGGGCTTTGTTGGTATTCATAACGTACTTATTTTATCGATATATTGGAGTCCGTAAATTACCTAATTCATCTTCAGCCAGTGTTGTGATAACCAGCCCAAACAAGCACGTGTTAGTAACGATGTGTTTCTAAAATAGAATTCACAAAACCGAACTAAACACGATTCGAAGCGAATTGAACCGAACTGGTTCTCGAGTCTACTGAGTCGGTCGAACATATTTGACTTGATTCTATTACGAACAGAGTTTTAAGTGAAAATTGAGAAGTGTAAATGATAATTTATGACTTTGTTTTGATCATGTTTTCATATTTTTTGTTATATTTTCATATTTTGTTCCATATTTAGGTACAGTGAATGCTTTTATTAATAAAACGTCATTAAGAAAAGATAAACCAGGTGTTCAAAACGAAACTAAAGAACAAATTTCGCGGAAATGGGTGAGGTTTAGTAGTCAGACACCAAAAGTTACCACAGTTGCTCAATAATTGCATGCAATTGTTCATGAACCATCACTCACAAGACCTCAATGTCTCAAAACTTAAGTTTTATCTTGTTTCTTTGTGTCTCTAATTCTTTAGAAACATAGTTTACAATATAGTGTTTTCTAGACTTGTCGTTTTATGGTTGCTGTAGATACTTTCCTGTCATGCCATGCTGAGTCATGTCTTTTGTTCAAAGTCTAGTTGGCTTTGTATGCAAAGGTCTGCCTTGTTTCTTCTTCATTTCTGTTCATTAAATCGTTAAGAGAAATGGATGTGGAACAAATGCTTATATGACAAAGATATAAACTAATATTCCAAGCAATTTAAGAACAGGGAAGAACAGACACTGGAGCCATTGTTGAGTGTTTTCTTAAAGGAACAGTTGACCGAAAATGAATATTTAGTCATCATTTATGTACCCTCAAATGTATTCTCACCAACAACTTGGAACAGAACCTTATTAGTTTCAATGCCCTTCCTTGTTCGGTTGAAAATGACTAACAAGTTTAACATGGACCTGTTAAACACAATTAAACTCGGTTCTTTGGAGAATTGATTGTTACTTGAGACCCAAACCCATATCCAGCTCAGTAAAACGTCTGTGGTTTAATGCGTCCTGTATTGTGATCTGCTGTATCTAATATCCGTTCCTACGTCCTCTCTATAGAGCAGCGGGTGGAGGATGTACGGCTGATCCGGGAACAGCATCCAAGCAAGATCCCAGTAAGCAGATTATATTTGTGTCTGTGGAGCTGGAGATGAAGATTAAAATTGATAACCAATTAAAAAGGCTTGCACAGGACGTTACATAGTAGTGCCTATTTGCATCTTATCCATTCATCATCACAAAACACTAGACTCTAAAATGAAATTGTCATCATTTTCTCGCCCTCATGTTGTTTCAAACCTGTATGACGTATGGGACTTCTATGGAACAAACTAAAACAGAACATTTTCACAAATGGTTCAACTATTTTTGTTCAAACAATGATCGTTAATGGGGTCCAAAACAACTTTGGACCCCATTGACCTTCATTTTATTGATAAAAACAAAACAAAAAAACACTGAGACATTTGTTAAATGTTCTGTGTTCCACAGAAAAAAAAGGAAAGTTTGGAGCAACATGAGGGTAAGTTAAATTATGATAGAATTTCCTTTTTCTTTTTTTACTGAATTACTTGAACAAAGTCAGATGGCCGTGATGTAAATGTTTAAAACATGCTCAGCTGTGTGTATTGAGCACAATAGGTTAATCTTATGGATAACCTCTAAAGGAAGCTTGTCAATAGACCTAGTAAAACAGATAGCATATGAATGTCTGCGTTTGCATATATGTATAGGGCCTTTATCAGCCTCTTAAGGACCAGTCATTGGTATTGTAGCCAGGTGTCACCTCTATTGATAATGCCTCAGGGTCTCAATTGTTATTCAAGCTGACCAGGATAAAGTGGTCAAATTCCCATCTGCTGAATAGACACAAACCACCACCCAGAGCAACTCCTTTGAATGGGAACGTTTGGATACACTTGATTTAAGACTTTTTTATTTTAAATTATTCTAAAACTTAAATTAAATGTTTTTAAATTGATGCGTTGGACCAGAAAATGGTGGAAGAAAAATAGTAAATATAATTAAAATTACTGTAATTTAAAAATACATACAACCTATTGTTTACAAATATGGGGTCCATTTTTTTTTGTATTTTGTTTTTTTTTTAATTATTATTAATTTTTTTTTACATTTAAAACTTGACAGAAAATACATTTATTGTGTTAAAAAGAATTCTATTTCAAATAAATGATTTTCTTTTAATCTTTCTATTTAAAGATTCTAGCATAAATGTCTATCATTGTTTCCACAAATATATTAAGCAGCACAACAGTTTTCAACTAATATGCAAAACAGCATATTAGCATGATTTCTGAGGAATCATGTGACACTGAGGACTGGAGTTATGATGCTGAAAATTCAGCTTTGTCATCACAGGAATAAATTACATTTTAAAATGTATTATAATAGAAAATTGTTATTTTGAATTTTAATAATATTACTGTTTTACTGTATTTTTGATCAAATAAACTAAACCTTGGTCAGCATAAGAGACATCTTTAAAAACTTACTGACCCCACATACATACTATGTACACTAAAATAAATATGCATATATGCTAATGTTTAGCTTGTTGGTTTCGTTTCAGGTCATCATTGAGAGATACAAGGGAGAAAAGCAACTGCCGATTCTTGACAAAACTAAGTTTTTAGTTCCCGACCACGTAAACATGAGTGAACTTATTAAGATCATCAGGTAACACGAAAAAAATGTCGGTAACACTTTCTATGAAGCCCGTATTTATAATACATTATAAGGATATTCTTAAGGCATTATAATGAATGCATAATGCATAATAAAAAACCTTATAATGTGTTATAACATCTCATGAATAATCATAACAACAATTATAATAATTGCTGTCTATGAATAACTGTTCTTATGAATATTCATGAGATTATACAGCATATTATAAAGTTATTTATAATGCATTATGCATTCATTAATACCCTTATAATGTATTATAAATACAGGCTTCATAGAAAGTGTTACCAAAATGTCTTTTACCTCTTGCCTTTCATTATCATTTACCACTTTCATTATTATTTTTGAAATAAAATTCACCAACGCATCTCTGGTTCATGTGCGTTTCCAATAGGAGACGCCTCCAGCTCAACTCCAACCAAGCTTTCTTCCTACTTGTCAACGGTCACAGCATGGTATCCGTGTCCACCGCCATTTCTGAGGTCTACGAGCGAGAAAGAGATGAGGATGGCTTCCTGTACATGGTCTACGCCTCCCAGGAGACATTTGGAACGGCGTGTCCTCAGTAAAAAAATGGCAAAATGATTGGCTTTCACTCTCGGACAATGATACAACCTACCCTGAACACTTGTGACCTCTCCCTTGCAAATATCCCTATCCCATTTCCTGTCCCCATCCAAACAGGAACCAACATTTGGCTCACCGATCCCAGCCATTATCCAAAACAAAATCCTAAATTCCCACATCTTAGCCCTTTAACCTCGACTCTCTCCAAATAATTTGTTTTAATATTGGAAGAGGAGTCGATTGTGTTTAGGTTGTAGGATAGGTTATGGTTAGTTGGACTAATGATTTGGTTTTACTCAACATAAAGCTTGAACGAAAGACTTCTGGGTGTAGAGAGGGAATCATCTCAATTTCTTAGCGGTTGAATTTCCGAAATGGCATTTAGTGTAACATTAGGTGGCCAAATAGAGGTCATCCGTCAGGTCCATTTTAGCTTGGAGGGGTCGCGTTGCTGCCAACGCACTCTGGTGACCTTTAACCCCTCCCGCTGTTCGTCGAATCTCTTTATTCGTTGAGTTCGACAGCCTTTCCTTACCTGTAGGTGTCAAACTGTGTTTTCCGCTGTTCCATTTTCATGTTAGAAGCAATTCTGTCTTTTCACCTCCCCCTCGAGCTTTTTGCTAATTTTGTCATGAGCGTTGAGGTTCTTGGATTTCACAAGTCAAGGTTCGAAACGACGTCCTACTTGCCTTGTTGACATTTGAAGTATGATCCAGTGGGACGTACCTGAGGAAATAAATAGTAAGCAATTTATAATACAAGAAGTTCTGCTTTGATTGTAGTGTGAAGCTTTAAAAGTGCAAGTTTAGGAAGGAAAATGTAATTATATTCAATGGTACACTGAGTGAATGAATGTGGCTTTAGCGATTGTGGCCCAAGGTAGACAGGGCAGCTCAATCACGGACATGAGCGCTGCCCGAACGTCCTTGCTCTTTTAGGTGCACGCTTTTAGGCTTTTCAATTTTATTAGAGGATTATTTACACCTTTATAAATACATAACCGTGAGCTGTTGTACTCTTTCCATCTGTATGTCTTACAGTAACCTTTACAGATAAGCTTAGATGCCTTTTCTCCTGAGCATTTATTTGCTGTTTGTCATGCTCTTATTTAAAGAGATGTTATTTTTCGTTGTTTTGTTCTTGTAAAAACAATTCATATGTGCTACAATTGTGCAATTTACAAAAGTGACTGTTTGTTTGAATGAGAGTTTAACTTTAAAGGATTATCAACCGTTATCAAACTAAGCTCATTTATGTATTTCTCCTGCTCAGATTTACAGCAATATCACACTTCTATTTCTGTTGATATTTTAAAAATAAAAGAGAAATATGCATCCTGTCTGGAATTTTCTTTGAGACTTTTTTTCAAACTTGTGTTGCCCAATACTAAACGATTCTCAAAAACATTTTTAATTCATTTTAAAAAGTGTCAAAGTGATACATTATACAAAAATTCAACAATCAAACTTCATTAAACATTCACCTCAGAATACAAATTGGTTGCGTCAGCATTGTCGTTTTAGGCCAAAAACTTTACTGCGATAATATTAGACATAATACATACAGCACGTAGTAAATCAGGCGACATGCAAAGCCAGTGACGACAAGATCTTTGTAATTTATAAACAGAAATTTCTCCATTTGCTTTGAAACAGTAAAAATGTTTGGCAATGACAACGGAATGGCATCTATTGGCTACATGGGCCTTATGGTGTAAAACTTTGTAGGCAAATGTAATTGAGAAACAACATGGAAAAACCCACTTTTGACCTTTGTAGTGTGAAATACTGAAAACGGTTTCCTGTTGTGTTCAGTTCTAAGCTAAGTTCAAGCTACAATTCAGAAGGAATTTCTTGTACAGTTTCAAAAACGCTAGTGAATTTAAAAAGCTCAACTTTAGCGGCCTCAAGTGCATTGACTGTATAAACATTTTATCTTAGCGTCACTTAACATGGCACCTCTATGATGAAGAGAATGTAATAAAAAAATATAATTCAAAAGTAGCAAATGTGTTTTCAAAAACCCAGATATTAACAAATACTCCATTATTACAATAAACAGGAATAACGCATGATGATTAAGAAGACTTCCTGTAGTCAAAAAGCTATAAAATGACCTCTTGAGACTGAAAATGACATTTTCGCTTTCACAATTGTCAGTTTCTCCTTCCTTTCTGAACTTCCAGAAAAAAAAGACTGCCAGTATCTTATTCCCAGTATCTTAGTTGACTTATAGTCACACCATGAGAAAAAAGATCTGGCCATAATTGCACATTATTTGGCGAGCAAAATCTCCTCGTTTTGCTTCCAAGAATGACATGTGCAGCATGTGCTGATACACTATTGGCTGCTCCACAGTGACTTGCTCAAGTGAGACGAACAGCGTGAAGAACACAAAAAGAGTGAGTTCTTCTTTGAACTTCCCTTTATGAAGATCCACCATGAAGTGATTCTTTGGCACAAGGCTTTCATTGGAAGCTATAACTGACGGAACTCCATTGCTCGATCCTCCTGTAAAGAGATACTGTAACGCCTTTGCTCAGTGGAGTCTCACATCAAGTGTCTTTACACATTGAGGAAGGTGCAGGTCCAAACCAGTTCATTCACACTATTTAGTCCCCTGAGTCCTGGGTGTCTGACTGCGGGGAATATTTCAGACGAAACGTGCCTGCAAAAAACAAAACAATTACTTATTTGAAAATGCAAAAAATAACTGGTTTTACATTTTTTGAAGAAACCATGAATGGTATTTGCACACACTAAAGTCTCTACTACAAAGCTAAGATTTGATTTCAAAGAGTATCATAACTATTAAACTATTTCTTTTTATGATTTTAAATCTGTATTTAACCACTGAACGATCTCAAAGTAAAAAGCGGTGCTAAAGTCTGAGCTTATGGCAGCTGTGCTTTAAAATTTAATTTTTTATAATCTTTATTCAAGTGATTAAGAATTTTGAAATTCTGACAATATTGAGTGTTGAGCACTACTGTAAGGTTAACAACGCCTGGTTTAAATGTTTGAAAATGATTAACAGTTGAAAACATTTGTTAGAAATTTATAAAAGTAATCAAATGTAATCAGTTACATTACTTTAATAAAGTAAATGAAATAGTTACACTACTTGGTTTAGTGTTGCTTTAAGGTTGCTAGAGTGTTCTCTGTAGTTGCTAGAGTTATTCTAGACAGTTGCAAAAGTATAAGGCCCTATGAAATCCATTTAATTTTTTTTTCCAAATTTTTATGAAATACTTAGTTTTTCTCTCAAATTTAGTTTTATTTTTATCAATATATAAAAAAGTAAATAATTTCTCTGGTAAATATTCCTTACAAAATAATGTTTTTATAATAATTATATTAGTAGTAGTTGTATCGTTACATTAAGTAATATATTTCTCTCACGGTTTCTTCAAGTTAAACCGAACTAAAGCGTCACGCACGCTTCAGTATTTATGTAGTAAACGTAACCACACGTCTGCGCCATTCATTCAGAACATGCAGGATTCATATTTAAATAGTATTTTGATGCTTAATATTCACAGACACTAGACCACATCACGTTTTGATGTAAGTGTACTGACCTACTTTTGATTTATCCACCCAAAATTTGGCAAATTCCATCACATTCCGCATTATACAGTAAATTCCATTTTTGTGACCGGATTCCACGTTTCCGTCCGCATCGTGGAAATCATAGGGCCCTAAAAAGTATTCTGGGTGGCTAAAGTATTGCTATGCGTTTGGAGTTTGCAGGCACTACTTATAAACAATGCTGTTACCTTGTTGTGCAGAGTCCATTGCTGGCTGCTTGCAGTCTTGTGCACGATGCCCACTCAGCCCACAGTTATAGCAGGACACATTCCCTGTTTTCTTATGCCCAGAGCTTCCGTTTCCCATCATTCCATGGGGCTGGTACACACCACCCCCTCCCCCTAGAAAACCCTGCACTGGCGGAAGCACAAGATTTTGTTGCGAGTCATGTGATAGACTGCTGTTGTAAATAGGCGGGGCCACCAGGGGGTAGGAAAAGGGAGAGGCGGTACCACTTCCTGTAAGGAGGGGGCTGAAATGAAGCAAAGGCCCTAACGTGAATACTGACGTTCCTGAAAACGGATGAGGAAAGTATCCGGCGTAGCTAGCTGGAAGTGCCCCGTAGGAGCCACAGTTGCCGCTACAACCGCAAGAGCTACAAACGCACAACGAGGAACTGGAGTTAGCGCTGTTTGCTTGCACTGAGGCGTAGCAGCTATTCTCGGTGGATGCTGGGCTAGAACTGGGAGTGACTGCGGGCGTACTGTTTACGCAATATGTGTTCCCAGGTACAGCGGCCATGGGAACGTTGCTGGCTGTTGCTAATGGAACTCCACTGACGGGTGAGAAGGTGGGTCTGGTGGAGGAAGTTGATGAGGGACAGGAGGGCAGGGTGGAGAAAGGGTACGATCCTGTGCGTGGAACAGAAGACGACACCTGTAAGTGTAAGGGTGGGTGCGAAACGTGATGGAGGGTGTTAGACGTGGAGGTGAGAGCAGTGCTGGTCTCCACCATGAGACCTGGAGGGGAGCGAAGGACTGTGAGGGGCCCACGGGGGCCCGACACGTCCTGGTGCCCCGGAGAACCGTCAAGATTCAACCCAGGGAAGATATTCTCAAGCCGGACACCCACGGTGACCCCAGACCCCATCGGTTTGGGACGTTCTTCTGAACAGAGAGGGGGTGGACGAGGTTTGCGGGGAGAGTTGATAATGCGGCCTGGAGAGAGAAGGGGCAAGGATGGAGGGGGCAAACTCATTTGGGAGGGACAGAGGGAGGGATCGTTCTGGACTGGGAGGACTTGGGCAGTGGGACGGCTGGGACCGGTGGATACCGCTGGATTGAGGAGAAAGCATGACCTCTCTTTCTCGCCAGGATCCAAACCAGACTCTAAACCTGAAAGGATATATAGACCTAAAATGAAATGATATACAATAATTTAAAAATTATAATAAAATTAAATCATATTTAATATTTAATAATAATATATATTTTATAACTTTATTAATGAGTCTTTTCTAATTATTAATAATTTAATTCATTTTAATTTCACTGCATGCTAATTTTTTTTTTTAATATATTTTATACAAAAATGACCAACTATACTTGCAAAAATGTTCAGTATACAAAAGAAAGCACATTCCTGTGTATTGCATCCCATAATGTAATCAACTTGACCTTCCATTTTCGGTGAAATGAATGAACCAGAAGCATCATCAACTGCTAATAGACACTTCAAATATATCTTTCTTGCTCTATTACCTATTTAAATTAAATTATATATATATATATATATATATAGGTGTAACGGTATACATATTTGCAAAAATTTTTAGTACAGGTCTTTCGGTTCGGTACGCATGTGTACCAAACAAATAAATACAGTTTTGTTTTAACCACTGCATGAGTGGATCTTCATTGGAAAATTCCAGTTTGATATATTGCTACTTTTGATGAGAAACAAAGTCTCATCTTTCAAATTATGTTTGGCGTCAATAAAACAGATTCTAAACAAAATGTCACGTAGCATTTCATTTACCTCAGGCAACTCATCAGTGTCCACAGCTCGTTAGTTCTCTAGAGAAATTAAGTCTAGAGAAGTGCATTTTGCGAAATATTAGACTATATACTCATTATATTTTACTTTACATGTTAGTGATGTCTTATTTAATTTATGTATAAATAAATCTGTTATTATTAAAAATAAATAATTTAATTTAAAAACATTGCATTACGTGCAATTTACATGTTTGCATACTTTTTTTTAAGTTGAGTGTTGATTATTATATTTAAAAATAAATAGCATTTAAATATAGCAATTAAATTTAAATTTGGGCTGTGTTGTTAATTGTAACCTTATAGTAATGTAAAAGGGCTCACTATAGTTTAGAGCAGAAGCTGAGGTAGATTTTTATCCCCAAGAAATTTTAATTATAATTAAATATATTTAAAGAAATAGCAATTTCTTCAGTAAACCACTGTTTAATAAAAAAAAAGAAGCAATTTTACGTTTAAAAACAAAAAACATCATGTTTCCATCATTTTTGTGTACCGTTACAACCCTAATATATATATGTACATATATATATATATATATATATATATATATATGTGTGTGTGTGTGTGTGTGTGTGTGTGTGTGTGTATGAGCAATTACAGTAAACAATTTACTATCCATTATAAAAATATTAATGGGAAAAAAACATCAGTTCTTACGTCTGTGAGGGTCTTTGACCCGGTCAAAGGAAGTGTCACGTGATAAAGGGGTCATTGGACTGGAAGGAGCACTGGAATAGCCTGAGGAGGAACTGCTGTCCCGTGGAATGGGCAACAAGCTGTTCTCGACGTCTACTCGTAGCTCTTAACATACACAAAAAAAAAATTTATCAGTCTCTTCAAATCAAACTATATTGCAATTCTGGATTCTTCAAACTTTTTATTTATATTTTATTTTAAATGCAAATAATGTAAACATATCAATTAGTATTATTTTTTAGACGTGTGTACAGTACCACTTCCAGAGTGTGCGTGTGTCAGGGGTCCGATATGACTGGAAGGGGTCACTCTGGCAACCCCACTACAGGAAACAGGAAACTGAGACACCACGTATCTCTTCTCCAGCTTCTCTCTGACAAGTAAACAAAAAATATAATTTATTATCATGAACGTAAAAGATTTATTGTATAAAACATCATTTCCCAGCAATGACACCTAGATGGAGCTGTGTACAAAAACATCCCCGCACTTACTGCATGTGCATAATTCTACAAGTGCATCAGTTTGAAGCTGATCATCTGTGTACACTTTTTAGAAACAAAAATCAGAATGTGAAAAACTACATCTTTTTTTAAATATAGCCGATAGGTATGATTAAGCTGGTTCAGGTTCTAACAGGGCCTTTCAGTTCAGAAACTTTAACACTATTTAAGTTTTAGCTAGTGTCAGTGAGAACCACGAGACCTGTGAACAAGTATAACCTTTATTGTTGTTTCTAGGCATGGAAAACCTCCTGAGGATTATTTCCTGTTATCTGTTAAGATATCTTAGCTCCCACAGCTCTACCTGAGCAATGGAAACTTAATGATGTGAGAAACGGAAAAAGAATTAGAATGGTGTGTTTTCACTGAGGAATTGTGACTTGCTCCACTTCTGTGCTGATCTCAAACTCTTGAGGCCAAAGTCTTATCTGAAGGAAGTGATCTACTGTGGAATTGTGGAAACTGATCGTTTACCATCATTTAAATAATTGTTTAATGCGACAAATATGGGTTACAGAAATAGTCTGCCAAAGAACTGTCAGAATTGTCATTATTTCCTCACCAACATGTTGTTCCAAACTTGTATGCTATTATGTTTTCTAACTAGGAAAAAACTAATGGTGCATTAATCTGTATTAAATAAACGCTACATAAAATATGGTTCAAAAGTTTGAGGTCAGCATGATTTTAAAATGTTTCTGAAGTCTCTTATGCTTACCAAGGCTGCATTTATTTGATCAAAAATGCAATAAAAACTAATATTGCGTATTATTACAATTTAAAATAACTGTTTTCTATTCAAATATATTTTACAAGGTAATTTATATCTGTGA
Source organism: Spinibarbus caldwelli (assembly GCA_039654775.1). NCBI lineage: Eukaryota > Metazoa > Chordata > Actinopteri > Cypriniformes > Cyprinidae > Spinibarbus > Spinibarbus caldwelli. The sequence continues at coordinate 9,100,789 of CM077265.1, forward strand.
TACAAAGCTGAATTTTCAGCATCATTATTCCAGTCTTCAGTCACATGATCCTTCAGAAATCATTCTAACATGCTTGCTGATTTGCTGCTGAAGAAACATTTATTATTATTAGCAATGTTGAAAACAGTTGTGCTGCTTAATATTTGTGTGAAAACTGTTATATATTAGATATTTATATTTATATATATTTTTAAGAATTTTCTGATGAATAGGAAGTTTCATTTGGAATAGTTTTCAAAAGAAATCTTTTGTAATATTATAAATGTCTTTACTGTCACTTCTGTTAAATTTAATGTGTCCTTGTTGAACAAAAGTATAAATTTCTTTTGGAAAAAAAATTACAGTGTGTGTATATTATAATTCATTGACCTTTTACATATTTAAAGTAAAAAACTGAAAATCCAGAGTGATTCACTAAACAGTCTTATTCACATTGATTGGCGTTAAATGAGCTTACCAGTTTCACTGTCATCCTTTATAGCACTAACACATTTCCTGTCTATGCAAATTTGGTTAATTATAGATTGTACCTATTTACAACACTCTTTTACCTGGCATATTTAACGTTGCGCTATTTATACCCATGGAAAGCAGACGATAAACTGAATTTTATTCAAAAGAGACGTTTGAGTACATTTTCCATTTATCGTGGCAGAAGTAATTACGTTTAAACAACCCTTGAATGTTTCTAAATTTGTTTATGGCATGACGCACACTGATCAAACATATCGGTGTCACAATTTAAGCACAAATCACACTCACTTCTGAAGCTCCAGCTGAGTCTTTAGTTTCTTCTTGGCCCCCTGAGTGAGGTCGTACTTGTTGAGATCCTCTTCTGTGAGAGCGAGGAACTGAGAAAGTGAATAAGGAGATCATAATTTAGATAAGCTGTAGTGGGAGAGATATGTCAGGAAGGAAATATGTATTTCTTGGCTGCAATATCCGAAATCTGTTCCCTAAGCATCTCTTCCAATAAATTTAATCTCTTATCTGAGAGACTACTCTCATACCAAGGGAAAGAGCCACTTTAAATCCTCGTACCTCCTCCATGGTTAGCTGTTTGAAGACAGGGTAGTATTTATGCAACCGTAGTTTACGAAGCCAGTCCAGGATGCCGTTCTGCTCTGGGCTGGGCTGTTGGGACTGGGCCTGGGGTTGGGGTGCGGGGTTTGTGAGGTGTGTCTGTGGTGGGCTGGCCTCCCCCATGGGTACGGCAGTGCCGGGGAGGATGGCCACCGCTGTCTGTGGAGGGAGAGGGGGCAGGTGGGCAGGGGAGCTCTGCGGGAGGGGCGCATGGACGCTTAGGACAGGCTGGATGCTGGCGACACCACATATGGGTCTGGGACAGAGTGAGAGAAGGTTTATGGATGGAGAGAAGAGAGATGTGAGGATGTTTGTGGTGAGGGATTGTTAAACTCACCTGCTCGCTCCCCTATACTGAAGCAGACAGCCTAGATCTGCAAAACATGGAAGTGACAAAGTGTGATTCAGAAATATAGCTTGATTTGACATGAAAAGATTCAATCTCATGGGTGAATTTGATTAGACAAAATGATACCTATTTAAGACCTTTAAAAAATGAAGTATTTTCAGAACAATTAAAGGGATAGTTCACCCAAAAATGAAATTCTGTCATTAATTACTCACCCTCATGTCGTTCCAATCCTGTAAGACCTTCCTTCATCTTCAGAACACAAATTAAGATACTTTTGATGAAATTTGAGAGCTTTCCTACCCTGCATAGACAGCAACGCAACTGTAAGGACATAGTTAAAATAGTCCATGTGACATCAGTGGTTCAACCTTAATGTTATGAAGCTACGATGTTTCATGGGCTATTTTAATGATGTCCTTACTACGTTTCTGGGCCTGTCAACTTTTCAGTTGCATTGCTGTCTATGGAGGTTCAGAAAGGTCTCGGATTTCATCAAAAATATCTTAATTTGAGTTCCGAAGATGAACAAAGGTCTTACGGGTTTGGAACGACATGAGGCTGAGTAATTAATGACAGAATTTTCATTTTTGGGTGAACTATCCCTTTAAAAAATATAGTTTGATTTGACAAAAAGATCCAACTGAATGGATGAATACTGCAGAAACAAGTCACATTTTAAATTAAAAGTTAACATATAAATTTCAATTGAATTATACATTATAGGTTATTCAATAATCATTATTAAATAATTCAAATGTAATTTGTTTAAACAAAATAGCACCTGTTAAGGGCCATTAAGCTCTCTTTCAATTCATTACATTGAAACTCTATTTTAATTAAATATGAAATTCATTTAAAATTATTTTATTTGAAAAAATATATAAATAGAATTTGTATAAACAAAACAATGACTACTTTGGATCTTTTCTATTTTATATATATAAATATATAATTATAAAACTTATATATATATATACACACACACAGGCGCATCTCAATAAATTAGAATGTTGTGGAAAAGTTCATTTATTTCAGTAATTCAACTCAAATTGTGAAACTCGTGTATTAAATACATTCAATGCACACAGACTGAAGTAGTTTAAGTCTTTGGTTCTTTTAATTGTGATGATTTTGGCTTACATTTAACAAAAACCCACCAATTCACTATCTCAACAAATTAGAATACTTCATAAGACCAATAAAAAAAAAATTAAAAAAAAACATTTTTAGTGAACTGTTGGCCTTCTGGAAAGTATGTTCATTTACTGTATATGTACTCAATACTTGATAGGGGCTCCTTTTGCTTTAATTACTGCCTCAATTCGGCGTGCCATGGAGGTGATCAGTTTGTGGCATTGCTGAGGTGGTATGAAAGCCCAGGTTTCTTTGACAGTGGCCTTCAGCTCATCTGCATTTTTTGTTCTCTTGTTTCTCATTTTCCTCTTGACAATACCTCATAGATTCTCTATGGGGTTCAGGTCTGGTGAGTTTGCTGGCCAGTCAAGCACACCAACACCATGGTCATTTAACCAACTTTTGGTGCTTTTGGCAGTGTGGGCAGGTGCCAAATCCTGCTGGAAAATGAAATCAGCATCTTTAAAAAGCTGGTCAGCAGAAGGAAGCATGAAGTGCTCCAAAATTTCTTGGTAAACGGGTGCAGTGACTTTGGTTTTCAAAAAACACAATGGACCAACACCAGCAGATGACATTGCACCCCAAATCATCACAGACTGTGGAAACTTAACACTGGACTTCAAGCAACTTGGGCTATGAGCTTCTCCACCCTTCCTCCAGACTCTAGGACCTTGGTTTCCAAATGAAATACAAAACTTGCTCTCATCTGAAAAGATGACTTTGGACCAATTCAATTCAATTCAAGTTCAATTCAAGTTTATTTGTATAGCGCTTTTCACAATACAAATCGTTGCAAAGCAGCTTTACAGGAAATTAAGTTTCTACAATATATTTATATATTATAGAAACTTAATATATTTAACCACTGAGCAACAGTCCAGTTCTTCTTCTCCTTAGCCCAGGTAAGACGCCTCTGGCGTTGTCTGTGGTTCAGGAGTGGCTTAACAATAGGAATACGACAACTGTAGCCAAATTCCTTGACACGTCTGTGTGTGGTGGCTCTTGATGCCTTGACCCCAGCCTCAGTCCATTCCTTGTGAAGTTCACCCAAATTCTTGAATCGATTTTGCTTGACAATCCTCATAAGGCTGCGGTTCTCTCGGTTGGTTGTGCATCTTTTTCTTCCACACTTTTTCCTTCCACTCAACTTTCTGTTAACATGCTTGGATACAGCACTCTGTGAACAGCCAGCTTCTTTGGCAATGAATATTTGTGGCTTACCCTCCTTGTGAAGGGTGTTAATGATTGTCTTCTGGACAACTGTCAGATCAGCAGTCTTCCCCATGATTGTGTAGCCTAGTGAACCAAACTGAGAGACCATTTTGAAGGCTCGGGAAACCTTTGCAGGTGTTTTGAGTTGATTAGCTGATTGGCATGTCACCATATTCTAATTTGTTGAGATAGTGAATTGGTGGGTTTTTGTTAAATGTGAGCCAAAATCATCACAATTAAAAGAACCAAAGACTTAAACTACTTCAGTCTGTGTGCACTGAATTTATTTAATACATCAGTTTCACAATTTGAGTTGAATTACTGAAATAAATTAACTTTTCCATGACATTCTAATTTATTGAGATGCACCTGCATATATATATATATATATATATATATATATATTTGTTTGTTTTTTGTTTTTTTGCTTTGTTTTTTTTTTTTTTTAGTTTTATAATGCATTAATAATGGAGATTTTTTTTTGCATTTCAGTTATGAGAATTGGGGGAGGTAGTTATGTAATAAAAATAATGTTAGAAATCAAACAAGGATTTCTTTTGGCAAAATGTTATTTCTTATTTCTCCCTTTGATTTTGAAGTAAAGTATGTAGCTGGGCATGTTTTTGACAGGTTTTGTGAACTTTAATAAAATCTTGGTCTGATATTTTCGAATCAAAGGACTAGGCTTGATGGATGAATACTGGAGAAACAAGTCACATTTTAAATTAAAATGTAACTATCAATTGAATTATACATTTAGGTTATTCAATAATCATTATTGACATTATTGCTTGGATACAGCACTCTGTGAACAGCCAGCTTCTTTGGCAATGAATATTTGTGGCTTACCCTCCTTGTGAAGGGTGTCAATGATTGTCTTCTGGACAACTGTCAGATCAGCAGTCTTCCCCATGATTGTGTAGCCTAGTGAACCAAACTGAGAGAGCATTTTGAAGGCTCGGGAAACCTTTGCAGGTGTTTTGAGTTGATTAGCTGATTGGCATGTCACCATATTCTAATTTGTTGAGATAGTGAATTGGTGGGTTTTTGTTAAATGTGAGCCAAAATCATCACAATTAAAAGAACCAAAGACTTAAACTACTTCAGTCTGTGTGCACTGAATTTATTTAATACATCAGTTTCACAAATTGAGTTGAATTACTGAAATAAATTAACTTTTCCACGACATTCTAATTTATTGAGATGCACCTGCATATATATATATATATATATATATATATATATATATATATATATATTTGTTTGTTTTTTGTTTTTTTGCTTTGTTTTTTTTTTTTTTAGTTTTATAATGCATTAATAATGGAGATTTTTTTTTGCATTTCAGTTATGAGAATTGGGGGAGGTAGTTATGTAATAAAAATAATGTTAGAAATCAAACAAGGATTTCTTTTCTTTTGGCAAAATGTTATTTCTTATTTCTCCCTTTGATTTTGAAGTAAAGTATGTAGCTGGGCATGTTTTTGACAGGTTTTGTGAACTTTAATAAAACCTTGGTCTGATATTTTCGAATCAAAGGACTAGGCTTGATGGATGAATACTGCAGAAACAAGTCACATTTTAAATTAAAATGTAACTATCAATTGAATTATACATTTAGGTTATTCAATAATCATTATTAAATAAGTTGTATAAACAAAACAATGACTACTTTGGATCTTTTTTATAATATATATATATATATATATATATATATATATATATATATATATTTTTTTTTTTTTTTTTTTTTTTTTTTTCCCAGTTTTATGGAAAAAAAATGGGCATGTTTTTGACAGGTTTTGTGAACTTTAATAAAATCTTGGTCTGATATATTCAAATCAAAGGACTAGACTTTATTTCCCTATCTTACCATGACTTATCTCATCCTCACTTACACTTACAGTTTTTTCCACCCATGAGACCAATTCAAGAGTAAAGTTATAAAACCTCAGTTTCAAAGCTATTAAAGCAGTACAGTTCCAAATCTGTTCCAAATGGACCACTTGCACTGATGTTATTCCAACTACAGGCTATTGAGTTGTAAACAACTGTAATATTAATAATAATAGTGTCCACAATAATTAGTTTATTGCAGAGCTCTCTCATTTTGCATCTGATGGCTAAAAATTAAATTTTTACTGAAAAATTCAGCGGCAATAACTTATCTACAATACAAATTATCGTGCTTCTTTCTACTCAAGGGGGTTTCCGTCCCTTCCCCCACCACTAAAAATAACATCACAGACACACATCTACGTTCTAGTGGCCTTTCGTCCTATTAATAGTTCCCCAAGATGAGGTCACTTCTGAAGCCTCCCAGCACAAGCAGGTTAAATCAAGTCCCCACTGTGCTGAAACAAACTCCCCATTTCCCCAAGAGATGGTGTGGTCCAGAAACAAACGTCTATGGTGACAAGTGAAGGGCGAACCATTGCGAGAGAGGAATAAGGGGCTTACTTGTGCTATTAGGGAGCTGAGGTGCAGATGAAGTGCTGAAGAAGAAACGGACTTTGTCATGTTTGAGAACTTGAGGTGGAAGAGAGGTCAAGCATCTGTGGAGAATAATTCAATAAAATTTAATATTATTTTCAAAAATAAATTAATGGATAATTATATCTATCTATCTATCCATCTATCTATATCTATATATATATATATATATATATATATATATATATATATATATATATTTTTTTTTTTTTTTTTTTTTTTACATTCACCAATAAAATATTTTTGTTTTTTTTAGTACATTAAAAATGCCACTCTGTATTTTTACAACTGAATTTTACATGTAAATTTAAATGTAAGTTGTAAATGTTCAGTTTATTACCCAGCCCTAGTAAAAACATGATATAACTGAGAATTTGTGTATCTGTTTGTGCATTTCGTGTTAGGATTCAGAAGTAGAAATACCGAGGATCTAGTTCATGAGTGGAATCAAGTCCAGGTATTTGGGGCAGAAGTTTCTCCAGACATTCATCAGGAAAGAGCTGAGAGAGCTGAAGAGAGAGACAACAGAGACACAATCACATGGTTTCATGACTTTACAACTTGTCAGCGCTCATCAGTGAACACATTCACTGGTTTTCAACTTCACAGCACTGATTATTCTACACAGTCAAAGCCATTTTGATTACACAACTTTCCAGTGAGTCCAGTTGCAGACAAGAAATTGAGATGAATGGAAATGTTAAAGGGATAGTTCACTCAAAAAAAGAAAATTCTGTAATTAATTAATAATCGTTAGTTTTGTTTTATTTGCACACAAAAAGTATTCTCATAGCTTCACAACATTACGGTTGAACCACTGATGTGACATGGACTATTTTAACGATGTCCTTACTACCTTTCTGGGCCTTTAACATGGTAGTTGCGCTGCTGTCTATGGAGGGTCAGAAAGCTCTCGGATTTCATCAAAAATATCTTTATTTGTGTTCCGAAGATGAACGAAGATCTTACAGGTTTGGAACGGCATGAGGGTGAGTAATTAAAGACAGATGTCTAGGTGAACTATCCCTTTAGCATTTATTACAGACCACTTTAGTAGTTTACTTTTAAGACTTTTCATCTTTACCCACTAGCTCAACATTTCTCACATCCATGAAACACAACATACATGACTGTCACTCACCTGGGAGATAAACTCCACCACTTCCTGAGGGGTTTTGCTGACAGTCGACAAAGTGGAGTCCGACCACAAGGCCTTCGACCAAGAGAAAAGTATGACAAACATATGCTAAGTACATTATACATTTTGGCTACAATTGTTCTACAATGTATACAATATAGAACAACACATATAGATACAATATGCACCAGTTTTAGTTTTTCAGATTTTTGTAAGACTATCCTGAAAACAGACACAAAACTCACTTCCAGTATGTATTCTGTTGGTTTGTCTGATTTGGGTGTAACTCCCCTTAGTTCAATTCTTTCGACATATACTGAAAAAAAGACAAGCAAGAAAGACAAGCACCATGAGTATAAAGATTCAAATCTGTTAGACATTTACATTGTTACAAAAAATCTATATCACTGTTTTCTTTTGCTTACTATTCATCAAAGAATCCTGAAAAACTCTATCACGGTTTCCACAAACATACTAAGCAGCACAACTGTTTTCAACATTTATAATATTAAGAAATATTTCTTGAGTGCAAAATCAACACAACAATGTTCAGTACTGAGTATCGGCCTCTCTGAAATTGGACCTGAAATACTCTGTAGGCATAAAGTTTATTGCTTGTGAAATTATGTTAAAAAGATTTGCCCTAAAATGCTGGATTGTTTCACTCTTGCATTCCACACAACAAAACTTAGTTGCATTTACCCCAAATAACTGAATGAGCTACATTCCCAAGCTTTGAATAAGAATGAGTCACATACTCTTCAAAATGTATTATGGTAGTATTATCACAGACTGTTTGGATTCTATTAGAGGAGAGGAGTATGTGAGAAAATTCTCCAGAACTTAATAACCTCTCAGACGCTTTCTGGCAGGTTAGAACTCATTTGAGCATATTTAGCTAAAAAGGAAGAACCTGAGAGACGAGAATTTGAGCCTCCAGGCAGTTCACTTCACAACACATTTTGATGGCCAAAAAAACAGCGACTTTATTCCTTTAAGATGAAGTTCAAAACAGAGAGTAAGGTAAATCGTGAGCAAGAGCACTGAAAATAAAGAGGGACAGAAGACAATATATGTATTGTGTTATAACTTTTTAATTTATTTATTTTTATTATATACTTCTGTTCAAAGGTTTGAGCTCAGTAAGATTTGTTTAAATAAATTATTATTTTTATACAGCATTAAATTGATTGAAAAAAAAATGTAATCTTAAAAAATATATTTTTTTAAATAAATGCTGCTCTTTTGAACTTTCTAATCATCAAAGTAACCTGGAAAAAGTATCTCTGTTTCCATAAAATTATTAAGCAGCAACATTGTTTTCAACATTGTCAATTAAAAAAAAAAAAGTTTCTTGAACTCCAAATGAGCAGTAAATAATTAATCTGAAAATATATTTAAATAGAAAACAGTTCTTTAAATTTGTAATAATTTTTTTTTATAATATTGCTGGTTTTTCTTTATTTTAAAATCAAATAAAAGTTGCCTTGGTGAGCATTAGAGACTTCTTTAAAAAACATTTTTTAAAAATCTTCAAGTGTCCAGCTGAAGTGTGTTCATTTGCACACACGCGCACCCACACGAGTGAGCAGGAACACATCCGGAGTCTACTCACCGTAAACATGGGCGAGCATGTTAAATATACCCTGCCGAGTCAGCACTTCCTGTAGTGTGTGTGTGGAGAGAGAGAGAAGGCTGAATGGAATTCTGTGAGATCAATGCATCATATCAAATGATCTGAGAGCAGTAGATCACCTCCAATTCTTTCATTCATTGAGATAAATATTTTAGCCATTTTTTTTAAACAGACACTAAGATCGAGCAACTACTAACACCAAAAAAAAGTGGTCTAGAAAAAATACTAAGTCATACAGATTTGGAGCGGCATAAAGGTTAGCAGAATTTTCTTGTTTTCTTTTTAACGGTGCACCAACACACTGACTTTAGAGCTCTTTGACAATCTCTTTCTTCATCTTCAGCAGGCAAGTGTGAGCTCATCTGGAATGTTCTGGAGAGGAGGAGGCCTTTCCCTTCAGCAAAGAGAGATGCCTGTCTGCTCCTCCCAAACCACCCACCAAACCCCTCATTACACTGCGTGTTTTCATGTGTGTGTGTGTGTGTGTGTGTGTGTGTGTGTGTGTGTGTGCGCGTGCCGCGGAGTGAAAGTTAACCACAAACCCAGAGAGAAGTCACCGCCAGAGGAGGAAGAGATTTGTGAAGTGGTTTGAGACGTCAGTCACACAGTGCAGACGGACAAAGACGAATGTGTGAAGCACAAATGGGATGCGACGCAAAATCATTTAAAGAGCATTTGCTCATCTGCAATATGTTACTAAAACATTCCCTGTCTGATGTTACAGTTCAGATGTAATATTCAGATATTTTCGTGATGTTTCTGATTGAGATTGCACGTAAATCAAATGTTTATACACAAATATGATGCTTAAAATAGAATGTGATGCTTTTTGTGACGTGTTTTCATGTAGAAAATTAATTTTAGAGCGTTTGCTCATCTTTCATTACTCTGAAGTGTTTAGCCACATCAGTTCTCCTGTAGGCATTTTTACAATTGTTGTAACAAAGTAGAATATAAACAATTTAAATAATTTATGAAAGACGAAGAGTCCACATGAAACAACATAGAACATGAAAATTCTGTAGGCAACAGAAAGGCAAAATTGTTTAAATAATACACATTATTGTATTACTGTTGTATTTTATTTTATTTTTAAAGAAATTATTGTCATTATTAATAACACATAAATAAAGATAAGCTTTTAATATAGCAATAATAATAATAACAATAATTATAATGATTAATGTATCATTATTATCACTATATAACTATTATAAAAATACATAATACACATAAAAAATGATTATACTTAAAATACATAATACACATAAAAAATATTCTACTACTATAAAATACAGTTTATATAACATTTTAATTTATATATGTTAATTTATTAATATGGGGAAAATTATATAAGTATAAAATAATAATAATTGGCGCGTGGTCTAAAAGGGTTGTCCCTATTCTCTTAATGAGTAATGGGTGTGTTTTTGGGCATAACGTGCAATAAACGAATCAGAGTCTCATCTCCCATTCCCTTTAAGAGCGAGTTGTGCTCGCGCCATGGTGCCGGGTGTATGATAGGGCCCGTTGTCTTTCATCTATCACTTTTTGATTCTCTTTTTTCCACCTCTCCTGTCTGAATCTTCTGAAATGATAGAGGATGATTTTCCATAGGGGTGCAACATATTGTTTTGAATGGCAATACATTTTGATACATATACTAGCGTTCAAATGTTTGAGGTCAGTAAGATTTTTATTTATTTTTTTAAGAAATACTTTTGTCCAACCAGGATGCATTAAATTGATCAAATAGAAAACAGTTGTTTTAAACTGTAATAATAAACGACCCAAAACTTTTGGATGGTAGTGTGTATCATGCTCAATTCGTTCAACTAATTAAAACTAACCAAATCTACTAACAAAGAAATTCATATAAATTATATTATTAATTTTTCTAGTACTAACCCTAACCCATGCACAAAACATGTAGCGTCATATGTTTATAATTTAAATTTTCCAGAATGATCTAATTTACCAAAAATTTCTATGTCAATAATGATTATAATAAAGTTTGAAAACAATATGACAGACATCTGGTGCTCGGAGAAATGTATCACAGCTTAGAGAAATAATCTAATCTGCTGAGGAAAAACCTATTATAAATATTAAAGAAAAATATGAACATGATTACTCAAAATTAATGATCTAATCATTTGTGTTTTGTCGCAAAATGTTCAAGTGACGGTGTTGAATTTCTTTGAACTGCACTTGAGTAATTTCCTCTTTCTGTCTTTCCAATTCAAAGTCAACATCCTGTCAGGCCAATTCAAGCATCCTAAAATCACTCATGAAAAGTCATGACTCAAGAGGAGGAACTTGATATTTTCTTAGAAAACTCCAGGATGCCGTAATACTTCTTTACTCAGTCGTATCATGCGAAAGAACTATTTGGATGGGTTTAGGTGTGTAAATGATGTTTGTCATTACATGTACAAAGCTGAACAGGATTGGGATCTCTGTAGGTTTAATTCTCTTTTTAAATCAGACATTTATCACGTAGATGCACCAGGCAAGGGCACAACAAATTTTAGTTGCAGTATTTAACAAATATCAAAATAAATTATAAGTATGATGAAAAAAATTATATAACACAGTCAAAGACATTTACTATCCAAATGGGATTTGAGTTTTTAAAGAAATAGTTCACCTAAAAATAAAAACTTGCTGAAAATTAACATCACCCTCAAGCCTTCCAAATTTTTGTTTGTTTCTTCATTGGACAGATTTAAGGAAATTCAGCATTTCATCATTTGCTCACCAATGGATCCTCTGTAGTGAATGGGTGCCGTCAGAATGAGAGTCCAAACAGCTGATAAAAACATCACAGTAATACACAAGTAATCCACACCACTCCAGTCCATGCATTAACATCTTATTGCAAAAAGCTGCATGTTTTTAAAAAACAAATCCATCATTAAGGAGTCCATAATCCATAATAAAACTTATTCATAATAACACAAAGTCCTTCCCCTGTTTTCCTCCCACATCAAAATCCACCAGCATATTTGTTTAGAACTCTTTTAGACTGTTTTCTCTTATAAACGTTGCTTGATCTGTGCATATTTCTCTCCTGATTCAGACGAGACAACTTTTTCATTGGAAAATTAAATATAATGGATAGAGGACTTCTATTTTAGCCAGAAGCAACAGTTTAAACATTTTAAAGTTAAAAAATGCTAATAATGTTTGGAAACATGCAGTTTTTCACTTCACAAGATGTTAATTGATGGACTGGAGTGGTGTGAATTACTTGTGTATTATTGAGATGTTTTTATCAGCTGTTTGGACTCTCATTCTGACGGCACCCATTCACTGCAGAGGGTCCATTGGTGAACAAGTGGTGCAATGCTACATTTCTCCAAATCTGTTCTGATGAAGAAACAAACTCACCTACATGGATGGCCTGAAGGTGAGTAAATTTTTTAGCAAATGTTCATTTTTGGGTGAACTGATCCTTATGATACTGCTCTTTTGAGTTCTTCTTCAGCTTCTCACCATATTTAAACACAAACAAACACCTCTCTCACACACATTTCTGTACTTTTTTAATAAACTCACACACATATCTTACTCTCTACGCTCTGTATACTTTGGATGCCCCAGGGCTTGCAGATGCCAGGCCGGCTAATCCAAGGATTTCTCCCATTCTTACAGCTCTAGTTACCCACCAAGCCTTATACTACACACATACAAACACAATAACATCTCTAAACACAGACACATGCACAAAAACAGACAAGCAGATCTAGAGTCATGGGCACATGCACATCTATTTCAACATTAACTCAACAAACAGCAAAACTTCTGGGAATTTCAAAAGACCCGAAAAATGTCTTTGTTATCATTGTGAGATCCTGTGAAGTGCCCCTCTGAAGAACAGCTGTTTCAACCATCTTTGATCCGACTCATGTACATAGAAACCCTCAGATGTTTTTACAAAGTCACTATCCAATCAGAGTTGAGTATGTTAGATTAAAAGGTAATAAATATTTCTCACATTTACATGTGTAAATGAAGCCTTGTGATTTGTTTTGCTAATGAATGCATGTGTGTGTGAGGGCGTAGATGGACGGCTAAAGCTCGTGCTGAAGGCATGCGGTGAAGCCCATGTAGTGGAGAAGCATTAAATTACCAGCAGACAAAACAACAGTCTGTCTCTGCTCCGTCCGACCTGCTGTGTCCAGTCAAACAGCACTTGATTCGCATGGCCAGCGCCTCCAGCACACCCACTGAGCACAAAACCCTTCCTGAATGCACATTTCCATTATGTTATGGTATAGATATGCAATGAATGCAGCAATTCGACCCCCATTGGTCAAGTCATAAGAATATGTACAGAACCAACCATATCATTAGCTGCAGGCATCTTAGTTTATCGCTGAGCTTATATATATATATATATATATATATATATATATATATATATATATATATATATACACATATATACAGGTGCATCTCAATAAATTAGAATGCCCTGGAAAAGTTCATTTTTGATTTTTGTTCATTTCGTTTTTGTTAAATGTGAGCCAAAATCATCACAATTAAAAGAACCAAAGACTTAAACTACTTCAGTCTGTGTGCACTGAATTTATTTAATACACAAGTTTCACAATTTGAGTTGAATTACTGAAATAAATGAACTTTTCCATGACATTCTAATTAATTGAGATGCACCTGTGTGTGTGTGTGTATATATATATACACACACACACACAGTGGGTACGGAAAGTATTCAGACCCCCTTAAATTTTTCACTCTTTGTTATATTGCAGCCATTTGCTAAAATCATTTAAGTTCATTTTTTTTCCTCATTAATGTACACACAGCACCCCATATTGACAGAAAAACACAGAATTGTTGACATTTTTGCAGATTTATTAAAAAAGAAAAACTGAAATATCACATGGTCCTAAGTATTCAGACCCTTTGCTCAGTATTTAGTAGAAGCACCCTTTTGATCTAATACAGCAATGAGTCTTTTTGGGAAAGATGCAACAAGTTTTTCACACCTGGATTTGGGGATCCTCTGCCATTCCTCCTTGTAGATCCTCTCCAGTTCTGTCAGGTTGGATGGTAAACGTTGGTGGACAGCCATTTTTAGGTCTCTCCAGAGATGCTCAATTGGGTTTAAGTCAGGGCTCTGGCTGGGCCATTCAAGAACAGTCACGGAGTTGTTGTGAAGCCACTCCGTTATTTTAGCTGTGTGCTTAGGGTCATTGTCTTGTTGGAAGGTAAGCCTTCGGCCCAGTCTGAGGTCCTGAGCACTCTGGAGAAGGTTTTCGTCCAGGATATCCCTGTACTTGGCTGCATTCATCTTTCCCTCGATTGCAACCAGTCGTCCTGTCCCTGCAAGCTGAAAAACACCCCCACAGCATGATGCTGCCACCACCATGCTTCACTGTTCGGACTGTATTGGACAGATGATGAGCAGTGCCTGGTTCTCTCCACACATACCACTTAGAATTAAGGCCAAAAAGTTCTATCTTGGTCTCATCAGACCAGAGAATCTTATTTCTCACCATCTTGGAGTCCTTCATGCGGGCTTTCATGTGTCTTGCACTGAGGAGAGGCTTCCGTCGGGCCACTCTGCCATAAAGCCCCGACTGGTGGAGGGCTGCAGTGATTGTTGACTTTCTACAACTTTCTCCCATCTCCCGACTGCATCTCTGGAGCTCAGCCACAGTGATCTTTGGGTTCTTCTTTACCTCTCTCACCAAGGCTCTTCTCCCCCGATAGCTCAGTTTGGCCGGACGGCCAGCTCTAGGAAGGGTTCTGGTCGTCCCAAACGTCTTCCATTTAAGGATTATGGAGGCCACTGTGCTCTTAGGAACCTTAAGTGCAGCAGAAATTTTTTTGTAACCTTGGCCAGATCTGTGCCTTGCCACAATTCTGTCTCTGAGCTCTTCAGGCAGTTCCTTTGACCTCATGATTCTCATTTGCTCTGACATGCACTGTGAGCTGTAAGGTCTTATACAGACAGGTGTGTGGCTTTCCTAATCAAGTCCAGTCAGTATAATCAAACACAGCTGGACTCAAATGAAGGTGTAGAACCATCTCAAGGATGATCAGAAGAAATGGACAGCACCTGAGTTAAATATATGAGTGTCACAGCAAAGGGTCTGAATACTTAGGACCATGTGATATTTCAGTTTTTCTTTTTTAATAAATCTGCAAAAATGTCAACAATTCTGTGTTTTTCTGTCAATATGGGGTGCTGTGTGTACATTAATGAGGGGAAAAAATGAACTTAAATGATTTTAGCAAATGACTGCAATATAACAAAGAGTGAAAAATTGAAGGGGGTCTGAATACTTTCCGTACCCACTGTGTATATATATATATATATATATATATATATATATATATATATATATATATATATATATATATATATATATATTCTGTTCAAGAGTTTGGGATAAGTAAGATTTTTAATGTTTTTTAATGGAGTCTCTTATGCTCATCAAGACTGTATTTATTTGATCAAAAATACAAAAAATAACAGTAATATTGTGAAATATTATTGCAATTTCTAATATTGGTTTCCTATTTTAAAATTCTTTCAAAATTTAATTTATTTCTGTTACACAGCGCTGAATTTTCACTTTTTTCACAATTTTCATTTACTCCAGTCTACAGTGCCACATGATCCTTCAGAAATCATTCTAAGATGCTGATTTATTATCAGTGTTGAAACTGTTGTGCTGCTTAATATTTTTTGGAACATGTGATACTTTTTTAGGATTCTTTGATGAATAAAAGTTAAAAAGAACAGCATTTATTCAAAATAGAAATATTTTCTAACAATGCAAGTCTTTTACTATCTTTTTTTATCCATTTAACACATCCTTGCTGAATAAAAGTATTAATTTCTTAAAAAAAAAAAAGAAAGAAAAGCTTTACTGACCCCAAACTTTTGAATAGTAGTGTATATTGTAACACAACATTTCTATTTTGAATAAACACTGTTCTTTTTAACTTTTTATTTATCAAAGAATCCTTAAAAAGTATCACAGGTCCCAAAAAATATTACGCAGCACAACTGTTTTCAACATTGATTATAAATCAGCATATTAGAATGATTTCTGAAGGATCATGTGACACTGAAGACTGAAGTAATGATGCTGAAAAATTCAGCTTTGCTTCACAGGAATAAATTATATTTCAAAGTATATTAAAATAGAAAACTGTTATTTTAAATTGAAATAATATTTCACAAAATTACAGTTTTTTTCTGTATTTTTGATCAAATAAATGCAGCCTTGATGAGCACAAGAAACTTTTTTTAAAAAAAACCCATTAAAAATCTTACTGATCCCAAACTTTTGAACAACACTGTATATACACACACACACACACACACACACACACATTTATTTTTCATACATATATAAATATAACATAACTTTTAAAAATGTAAATAAATACATTTATTGACAAATAACTAGACATATTTTAAACACGAATTACAACTATTTTAAATTAAACAATTTTCATTTTATTTAATTGATCAACTGTCTATTAATCTGTAGATTAGAACATGGATTTATTTATATTTTGGAATTAAAAAATTAATTAACTTAATTTTATTTTTAAACGACACGCCTAGTCCTGCATATGCCATTTCTAGAAAAAAACAGTATCATAACCACCTAGCAACAACCCAGAAGACCCTAGCAACACTTTAGAAAAAGCATAGCAACACCCTAGCATTGTAACTGCATGGTCAAGTGATTTTTTCTTTGAAATATAAAAATGTAGAAATACAGTATGCTGATTATACAGGAATAAAACACTGAGATAAACAAAGAATGTGCACGACACTCTAAAATGTGTGTTTTTCTGATAAGCGAGCAGTTTGTGAACTACTTAGTGTGTGAATGTGACATCTGGTGCTATTGCTGCCTGAGCCAACAGCAAGACAAAACAGGACCAAAAATACACTCTTATGCTCACAACAGAGCGTAACTCAAGAAATAACAGCACACATCCCGAGCAAAACTTGTGTGGACATGCGAGTCTAGGTAAGATATAGTAGGTTGTGTCTTTAATATACTCCTCAGGATTAAAATAGAACACTACACAGTCTTTCACTTACACACAAACCAAGAAATACCCTCTGGAAAAGTGCCTGGCCAAGATTTTCCGTCAAACTCTCTCATGTTCCACTAGTTGAGAATGCAAACCCCGGGGACTCATATAAACCCTGTATTTACAGTCTGTCCACGATAAGACACAGAGTTCACGCAGAGTGTACCAGCAAATGATCAAAAAATTCATAACTAAAGCTAAAAAACCCATTAAACCTGATAAGCAGCGAGGATCAATCTTCAACCGGATATGAAACACATAATGACCGGATTTCATGTAGAATGCTTTTTGATTTTAATGAAAACAGAAAAAAGTTACACTGCATTTCAGATCAGATGTTAAAACACTGGAATCGAATCAGGTTCATGCTTTGCAGCATTACAATCAAAGTATAGAAAAAATAAACAAAACAGTTGTCCATAGTCTGTCGGCAATGTAAGTTATTCAAAATTATCCAAAGTTTTCTTTTATATTTAGTACAACAGCACTCTTGCTTGTGTGATATTGCTTATTTAGTCTTTGTAGATCCATGTGTGGATATTGATTTAATCCAGTGTGTGCACCTGATACAATCTTAGACCCATTGTTTCATGTGAAGGATGCTGTGCTTGGCAAAACAAAATCCCACGCTTGATTTCTGCCAAAAGCCTCACCCATCTAATTATGTGATTATGGAAAAGAATAAGATAAAGTATGTAAATTGTCTTTCGTAGGGCTTGCCTGAAGTCACTGAACCAAGTATTCAAGACAACGTGGAAACTGAAAATATGTTAAGGACAACACGTTTAGTAATGATGTTTGATGCATTATACCTTGGTTTATGGTTTTAAAATGAATGTGGCTTTTTTTTTTTTGCCAAAAGAATTTGGCTACAAACCATGTCTAAACTTTTCAACAACACTGTTTTTGTTGCACTGAAAATGTTTGCAGGCCACTCAGGCAAAATTTCATATTTCATGTGGTTTTTCCCCTCTCATATTCCCAAATTATGTAATTTTATATGCTAAACACTAAAATAGTCACCAAATCCCTATATGCTATATGTTATTGTTAACTAAAACTAAAAGTATTATAAACAATTTTCAGTAATTTAAATAAAGCTGAAATATATATATATATATTTTTTTTAAATTAGAAAATTATAAATATTGCACTGAAATAAATGAACTGAAATAAATTCAAAATTACTAAAATACGTTTAAAATTGCTAAAAAAATAAAAAAGAGAAAAGGCTATACAGAAACACATTTAAATAAACTTAAAAAATGACAAATGCGCATAGCAAAATTACTGAAAAATTAAAATGAAAACTGAAAACATAAAACATAAAAATAACATAGGTGTTTCACTCAGACCAAATCCCTATATGCTATATGCTATTGTTAACTAAAACTAAAAGTATTATAAACAATTTTCAGTAATTTAAATAAAGCTGAAATATATATATATATATATATATATATATATATATATATATATATATTTTTTTTTTTTTTTTAATTAGAAAGTTTGAAAGATTTCACTGAAATAAATTCAAAATTACTAAAATATGTTTGAAATTACAAAAAAAAATTGTAAAAAAAAAAAAGGCTATGTAGAAATATATTTAAATAACAAACTAAAAAAAAAAAAAGACAAACACACATAGCAAAATTACAAAAAAATTAAAAAAGAAAACAGAAAACTAAAAAATAGCATAGCAACTGTTTCGCTGATAGATGTTCTTAGATGATCATCCAAAAACACTCTTTCAACAGTTTAAGTCAAAAACTGGCTAGATCTATTGGATCCTGGATAACCACCTAAAACTAATCTCTTTCTGCAAGCTAACTGTCGCTCTGATTAATTTATCCTCCTCTGCTGGAACAGACCTGAAGAGAGCAGAGACAATATCCTCCACCAGCTGTCTCACATGAATGAAACTTTGGTTTAAAGGATTTCAGTGTGTGCATTCTTGTTCCAGCTTCTGTATTAAAATGTGTCTTTTTTTGCCAAGTTCTAGCATTCAGACTGTAGAATGACTGACCCTGTTTTGCAAATAATATCACAGAGTGTGTTTGTGGATCCAAAGTTGTGGAACTCACCTTTGCTGGGTTTTCCAACATGCACTTTCAGTGGCATTTCTTGGCACAAGAGCGATGGACTAGGTGGCATGATATCAGGACCCAAGCCTTCATCTGTCTGACATCCTGTGACCTCCCGTTGCACGTTCTGGAAAAAGGTCAAATATAGGTCAGAATTGAATGTGGACAGGCGTATTGTTCAGTCAGAGTTGTCACACATTTAATTTACTCTAATCGCACTGCAGCCTGCTTCTTTTGGTCACTCCATATGGATTTACTCTTGGTTAATTCTGTATTTACATA
This sequence comes from Spinibarbus caldwelli, assembly GCA_039654775.1. Lineage (NCBI taxonomy): Eukaryota > Metazoa > Chordata > Actinopteri > Cypriniformes > Cyprinidae > Spinibarbus > Spinibarbus caldwelli. The sequence goes on from CM077265.1 coordinate 9,120,297, forward strand.
CCTATAATAGCGGTTGCAACAAGTATACACGCGGTTTGTGCCGACCACAATGTGATGTGAATTACTGGCTGAAGAGAGCATGAAATCACTCAATATCAAGAGACATTTAGAAACTCAACACTTTAAATTATAAAGACTGGTTTGTTGAGTTTTTTCAAAGAAACTACTTCCAAACACATTTATAGAAGCCCATTTCTGCCTCAGAGTAAAACATAAAAAAGAGAGAGCTAGAGAGATAAAATTACAACAATGAAAGAATAAAAAAATGTATATACATATAAAATAATACAAAAATAAACGAGAAAAGAATACAAAAATATACAAATAAACTCACAATTAAGAGATATAAAGTTGCAATTGTTAGATTAAAAAAAAAATTAAAACAATTATTTTTTAACTCTGTGGCAGAAGCAAGCCTCCATACACACTACAACAAATCATCAAAAAGGTCTGGACTAAGAACAGGCACTCTGTGTATCATTAAACACTTTTGTTACTGTGTTTGGTAACATCTTGATGCTCAGTGAAACAAAACAACTGTCTCAGACTTGCATAAAAAATGAGTCATGGACTTCCTGGTAATAGATGACTGTTCTATAATTAGTCATACTGGTAATCAGGCCACCTCAGTGCACATGTGTCTTACATTATGTAATTCTTCATCACTTTGGAGTAGCACATCTAAGAATTAACAAAAAAAAACAAAACATAAAAATGCAAATATGTTTGACTTTTTAGCTTTGATTCATCAGATAATCAGATTACAATCCCAAAACCTGTTCTGATTGGCAGACTTAATAGTTAAATACTTCAGCTCCTCCTCCTTTTTGCTCTGAGGTTACATCTTCCAGCTTGCTAAAACAGAGTAGGAGCAAAAGAAGGCTGGTACCACATATGCTAAGCACAGCAGCTAGTAAAAGCCAGCTCTGAAACCAATTAGGACTGCCGTACAGTCCACCGCTGCCACATCCACATCCCACGCTGCCAAATCTCTGTTCCTCTCTTCCTCTCTTTGAAAAACATGCCCTTCTGTTGAAGACTCAGCTGAAGTGTGGATCATAACACAAAGGAAATAAGTCCTTGGAAAAGTACAGCGGGGTAAATCCCTTCTTAGCAGACAAAGAAGAGCAAGATGAGAAAAGTGAATCAGCTGCATTTTTAAACACTACCTGAATAGCTGTTTTAGATGTTTTGTGTCAGTTCAAATGTGATATGGCCTTCATTTTACTTTCACAATCTGACATACTGTAATTTGAGGGAAAACAGTCAAACAGTGGAAACTTGATTTTATCCATCAGGAATTGGCTGGATCTTGAAACATAGCTGTTGAATTAAAAAACATAATTAGCTGGTTGTAAAACAAATAATAATAAGTTTATGTAGGTAAATAGAGCCTTATGGTAGCCACTGACTTCCAGAGTATGGAGAAAAAAAAAAAAACTATGGAAGTCAATGGCTACTTTCAACTCTTTGGTTACCAAATTTCTTTAAAATATATATATATATATATATATATATATATATATTTTTTTTTTTTTTTTTTGCGTTCAACAAAAGAAAGAAACTCATGCAGGATTGGAACAACTTGAGGGAGAGTAAATGATGACAGTTTTAATTTTTGGGTGACTTTTTCCTTTAAACTACAGTACAATCCACTGAACATGGCAACTATTGGTGCTTCTATTGCTTTAAAAGTGGAAAGTGCTCAAATTTGGACGTCGTGGTGTCTTTAAGCAGCGCTAACTGAAATTTAGGCTAATTCAATTAAATGTTGCCGATTACAATCAAAACATCACAGAAAGATGCTTGAGACGAAATAGCATGTGTTTTTGTTGATGTTTAGGCAAGTGTAAAGGCCTCTTGAACAAGCGAGCAGTCGTGCTTCCTGATGAATCACAGGAGAGTTACACAGAGGGCTGATTTAAGCATGGAGAAATGTGCTGAGCTTCAGTTCATGAAAGCCAAAACCAACAAATCACTAAATAGAACCGCCTTCTCTGCCTTCACAGGGTACTTTCCCACTACACATTTCGGCAGCATGTGTGTATGTTATGAGCCCATGTCTGTACAGATAAAACTATTGAGTACAATGGAGATTTAAGTCTGACAACACAAGGAACCACCAACAAAAGATTCAACATACAGGAAGTGTTTTATCACATTCCATCAACTTGCATTTTGGCGCAGCTGTGGTTTGGATTGTGCACAGACAAAGATTTCTGCCTGGATTACACTTACGTTTTAAGTGCACAGTGATCCTTTATGGTAGTAATTACAGAAATTGATATCAGGTAACCTCAAATCCCTCTAATCACAGTAATTGCTAAATCATGGTTACCAAAAAAAAACAAACAAACAAAAAAAAAAAAACGCATACACTAACCAGTAATGGCTTCTGAAAATTCAGCTTTGCCATCGCAATAATAAATTACATTTTAAAATATATTCAAATACAAAAAAAATCTTATAAACTGTAATAATATTTCACAATATTATTGTTTTTATTGTATTTTTAATCAAATAAATACAGCCTTGGTGAGCATAACAGGCTTTTTTCAAAAAAAAAATGTAAAAACATAATTATTCCAAATTTGTAGATTGCTAGTAAGGGTGCATTTCCCACTGATTTGGGCTAGAGTTTCTAATCAGGTTCCATATCCAAATTGATAAAGAGCATATTTTGTAGTTTTGTCTAACAAGCCTCAATGCAAATTATAAGGAAAAGTGGCGTGGTCCTTTCTTTGCCTCATTATCTCAGTCTCACAGAAGTTGCTGTGCCATTCCTAATTCCTGCATAGACATGTCACGAACAAGAAGACAAAATAAAAGAAAATGTCATACACAGTTTTGCGGAGTGGATTGAATGACACCAGCTAAGAGCAAATAAATAGATATTACATAGCAGCTGTGCTATGCAATACTCTTCAGAACTGTGTGTGCATCATGTCAGCACATATAATGTCATTTTGACATTATTCTATAACTGCTGCGTAATATGATATTCTATAATAAAAAGGTTTTTGTTATTGTAAGAACAAATGTCTTGCTGCTTCGCTCACTGTTTTCAAGGCATGTTTGTTGACTCACCAAGCTGACATTTTTGAGTTACAACATAATTATACATTTGCAATATTACATTACACACTAGGTTTAAACAAGTGCAAGTGTGAGTCTTATGTCACAGTATATATACATTGATTTGTTGAGATCACTCCTGAACCCCCAGGAGAGTATGGAACAGATTCAAAATGGTAGTAAACACTCCTTGGATATGAGTCGTGTGAGTTCTCGTGGCTGAATTGCTTGTCTGTGCCAGATGACCCCAGTTTATTATTGTTGCTCCTGGTGCTCCCCATAGACACTGCTGAATAAATCAGGTCTGACCTGTCTATCTTGGGGTGTATGGCCTAGTGCTTAAAGATCAAGGCTAGTAGGCATGTTTCCCATTATGTTTCCCCCCTCTGGTCTGTGTATCCCTGCCTCTGCTGAATTATTTTTATCCCCGGTGGTGATAAAAACATCCCACGAACCTGCTCTGACGTCCCGATCTGAATCAAAGGATTCGTGATACATGATCCGATTGAAGTGCTTCAAAAACAGTGAATCATTTTGCGACGCAATGGTTTAACTGATTCAGAGATTCAAAAAGCTCTGCTGATACTGTGTTCTTTGCTCGCTTTCTCTATAATTTATTCGTTGTTTGAATAACCATGGAAATGAAATATTACAATTAATAGGCCTAACGTACAATGTTTTTATTAAACTGTGATCACGTTAAATACAGTTTCGGTCGTATTAAAAACATTTCATGACATGCCACCTATTATCTGGTAGTTTTCAAAAGCATCCCCCCCTCTGTTTTTTTCTCAAATCGCACCCTGCCTGTAAGAAATTAGTTATAGGCTTTATAAAAATTATTCAGCATACATTCACAAACTTTGTTTACAACCTTAAAGGGATGGTTAATTCAAAATATTATGTTACTATTGGTAACTATTTAGTAACATTCATCTTGTTCCAAGACTTTGACTTTCTTTAACTAACTGAAAACCGAGCTAACAAAAATATGTTCTAAAAATGTTTTGCTAATGTTTCCACTCTGAACGCTCAAACCATCCAGTTTTTTAAATGTTTTATAAAAGTTTTTTCTTGGCTATGTGAATGTTAAGGGAACATTGCTTTTCATCATTTTGCAAACATTATGGGAATGTTACTTTTGAATGTTCTCTGAAGATTCAAAAACAAGTAGTAACATTTAAAAAACGTGAAAAACGTGAAAATTCCTAAAGACCAGATAACTTTGAACGAAAGTTCCATTAATGCAGTTACTGCAAGAGTTCACATCTTGGGAAGAACCTTCAAGAACATTTGCCAAAGTTCTGAGAACAATCCCTGTTCGCTGGGAACCAACCACTTTGAAGTTGTGATGAAACAGAAGTAGTAGCAGATCTTTTCTTCTATATTATAAAATATATCCAAATGTAAAAGATGACTGAAAAAGAAACTATGCAGCACAGGAACTTGGTTCTGTGTTTCCGTTGTTGATTGGATTTTGCGATGTGGGCGTTGAACTCGAAAGAGAAGACTAATTAAGATTAGGGGCGTGGTTTAAACGGAATAAATGATTGGATAAGACCTATATATATCATCAAAGAGAAGTCTGATATTTTCACCAGAAGATGCAGTTATGATTATTTTGATTCAACATTACTAGATCAAAATTTAAAAAACGAACATGGATGAAACATAAGATCTATAAAACTGCATTTAGAAAATAGAGTGAATTTCATTCCGATTTTAAATGCTTCTCACCTTGCAGCATGGACATCCAGCCTGGCAGGAGCTGAAGGTGGATGTTGTGATGTAGGAAGATAAGGTCGGGGTCGCGCTCACGTTCGGGAGCGCAGCAGCGCTGGCCCCGCCCCCGTGTGACGTCGACTTCGCCTCACCAACTGTCACCTGTAGGATCTCCTGGATCTGTGTCAGCTCTTGCCTCAGCACCTGCTTTTGATGAAAACTAAAGGCGGGATGGTTCGAAGCCATGGTGAAGAGGAGCAAAAACTGCTCTCCAGTCTGGCCATCGTTAAGCTGAAGTCCGTAGTTGTTAATGATGGTGTCGATGTGAGTGAGGGTCCGAAACAAAACTCCCGCCGCTACGCGGTTGTCCGAGCTGAGGAGCGCGAGAGAGACGAGCAGCTTGCTCCTCACGACCTCATCCGTGATGTTGGTAAGGTTGGCGAGGTCAGCCGGGTTGTTGGCTTTGATTTCTGCATCCCTCAGAGAGTGGTAGTCTTTTCGGGCTAGGTCCTCCAAACATGAGCCGAGGAAGCGCAGCTCAATGGGAACGCAGAGGTCCAAAAGGCCGCAGAGGAACTCAGCCCTCTGCGCCGAACTCAACGCGGAGAACCAGCGGTAAACCTCCTCTCTCTGAACAAAGCATCTGTTCTCCACCATCTTAGACAGCACTCATAACATGCATCAGATATTAAAAACAAAGTTCATACAGCAGTGGCTGATGGCCTTCACAAACTTTACAAACTTCCAAATCATTCACTGACGTAAACATCCATGAACCTATAGGCAGTGGTCAGTCTGAGCGTCTCAGAACCCCTAAAAGAAGACATACTACATAGTTTCCTTCGCGTTTTATATGCCTGCGATTGCATTATCTCGTCAAAGCCTATTAGGATATTGAAGAAACAAATTGTGTTTACTGTAATCCCTGACGCGCGGCGGCGCAGCCCCTCTGCCCGCCTGTGTCTCTCCTTTTTCGGCCAGCCCCCCTGCGTGATTCCCACGTCAGCCAGTTATTCAATAGACTCCAGGACACATTATAAAACAAGAACATTTCTTTCAGATCTTCTAGTATCCATTAGACCGATTTGTCCAGATGAAACTATCGCAATTGACGTACACGCGCAGAGGAACCGTCGTCGGGCAATAAACATTTTGTGTGGAAAACTCCCCAATTTTAACACTTTGACTGGTCGAATGGACGTCAATATAACAGTATATTCCCTTCGTCGGACGCTGAAGTAACGATTTTTGTTTTTTTCAAAAAATGTGACACTTTATCCGCCGCTTTATTTTCATTGACGCGAGCGAATTAATCGTTGCCTATCATTATCCTGTCGTGAAGTCGAGTAAGGCAAACTGAGTGTAGTTCACTATTCCGAACTTCACGCAAACCCCGCCCACGGTTGAATTTTATTGGACGAACAGCTTGTCAGTAATCATATTCTGCGCTGTGATTGGTCAAAGCGACATTCTTTTGCATCTCTCAAGCGCCTGCAGTCATATTTGATGTGGACAGTAAAATATTGTTTGATTTAAAGCGATGGGGTACATTAACTTAACATACGTTCGTAAACTAATTTTAAACATAAGGTAAATTTATTTAAATGTTATTAAATAGTATGAATCATTTCTCTGGTGGTGGTGGTACAGGAAACCCCCTTATTAAATTATGCCTTTGGCTGTAGGCAAATATTGGAAACCTCTGGTTTTGTCATTTTATTACGTCAACTTTCCCGAAGATGGCGCCAATTGTCCCAGGGCTCAATCAGGAACCAAGTCTTATAAATATTCTCACCCAATCTAACGGATTCATATTTTCGCAAATACTTTCCTCTTTGTACTATTCGTCTGGAAAATACCATTACCTGAGACATATACAAATTGAACATGCAGTTGTTGATCTTAAAGATCTTAATCGCTGACAAACGGTATGATGCTTTTTAGACTAGTTTTAAATGGATTGCAGATAAATATTCCATAAATTTCCTGCGTTTTTGTTCTTGTGTATTAGGTATTATAAACCAAATGAACAATACTTTTACAGCATTTAGTATTAAGCTAGTTACATGTTAATTTCTACATACACTGATTACTTTTAACATTTAAAGTTCTATAAATTAACATTAATGTTAATTTGTACTTATTACAATATGAAAAAAACAAACAATGAATAATAGTATATTTATAAATGAACATTAACAGATTAATACATGATGCACAAAAACTGTTTATTTTTAGTTCATGACACCAATTTAAGAACCACTGACAGAAAATATGAAAAGACCCTACTGTAAGATGAGTAAACTTAAGTATAACCTAATAAATGTACAGTGCTGGCAAATGAAACTGTTGCTGATCATAAATGAACACTAGAGGGAGCAACTGCCTCTCACTGTGACTTGTGACTGAAATTCATAAACAATTTCGATGCTCAAGCAAAAGTGGCGGGTGGTCAGAATTAAAGCTTTGGAAATATATGACTCCAGTACTAATCCAACTGGTTGGGTGCAAAAAAATAAAAATAAAATACTAAGACAGATTTAAGACAGATAGTTTAGGATGGGCAAACTAAGGTTGGGCACGAGTACTCAAGTATTTAGAATTAACAGCAATGATTGATCATTAAATGCATCAATGAAAGTGATTTATATGGAATTTAAAATGTCAAATAGGAGTGTTATTTGTAATTTAGTGTGCTATAGTATAATTTTCAGTGGTACCTTTTGGATCAATTCATCAGATAGCAAAACTACACAAGGTCACGCTATTGGCAAGCTAACGGCAACAAAAATAGTGGTGCATGCTTATTACGATAATTATGGTATTCAGCAAGAAAAGCAAAGAGACACGCTTTCTGAGTGTGTTTTTTTTTTTTTTAATTTTTGTTTTTGTATTTTATTTTTTTTTTCCCTATTAAATTGGCTAGTGAGTGGGATGCCAAAGACGTTCATCTGATGTATATGTAGATTCACTTTCACCAGCAATTCACATTGAAATCATTGCCCTATATACTCAAGTGTTTGAGTTGATTTCACATGCTCGTCCCTAATACAAACCCAAAAACCTGAGTTAGTAAATGTCCCTCTTTCTTCTATTGCTGCCCTGTGGTTAAACAGTTAAGGAAAACTAATTAATAACTCTCCAAATTTTCAATAACAGCCTTGATTCTTTTAGTTGTGCTGCAGGGGTGCGTGAGTCATCACAGGCTGTTTTGCTAACAAGTCTGAGTGATGTTGCGTCTCTGGGCTTAAACTCATGGTAAGGCTCCTCAGGCCTCAACCAGCCACAGCCATAGTGCGTCTGCATCAAATTCTACATGGTACAGTGGAAACAACACAATTACATTTTCAAAATGTCATCTGCCGCCCTTTAACAATATTGTGGAGTTATTAGAACAGGATAAAGCCCATACAATTAAATATAATGAATTATATTTCATATCTATGTGTTTCTGGTTAAAAAAAATATTTTATTTATTAACAAGGCAATATTATTAATATAGTTTGGCTTTTTAAGTCTGATTTTCAAAGAGATTGTGACTGTAAGTAAGAACAACCTTGCAAAAACAGTCATTCTGAAATGATACTTGCTGTGCCTCATGCACGTGCGTTGCTATCTCTGTCTTATACACATACACTCTCCCACACTCTGTCTGCTGAACCTACTTTATAAAATCTCCCTGTCCTTCTCTAATGCTAATCAAGCCAACAGCAGGCTATTACTTAAGTAGCCTGATAAGCTAATCCACCAAACACAATGAGTTAACACTGCTCAATCAAACACAAGTCCAATCTACTTGGAGTCAAACTGTAGATGACCTGTTTACTGAATGAAACCTGGGCTCTCACTACCTGCTGAGCCAAATCGGCATGTCAGAGTATTTTTGCAGCTTCGTCAGAGCTGATCCCCAGTAACTGAGAGGATAAATATCCCTCCTTGTCTTTACAAACAGACTGTTACACACAATTGCAAGTCAAAACTAAAGGTATGATTACATGTATACATGAAATCTCTTGTTTTCAAATATATATATATATATATATATATATATATAGTGGTGCACCTCAATGAATTAGAATGTCGTGGAAAAGTTAATTTATTTCAGTAATTCAACTCAAATTGTGAAACTCGTGTATTAAATAAATTCAATGCACACAGACTGAAGTAGTTTAAGTCTTTGGTTCTTTTAATTGTGATGATTTTGGCTCACATTTAACAAAAACCCACCAAGTCACTATCTCAACAAATTAGAATACTTCATAAGACCAATAAAAAAAACATTTTTAGTGAATTGTTGGCCTTCTAGAAAGTATGTTCATTTACTGTATATGTACTCAATACTTGATAGGGGCTCCTTTTGCTTTAATTACTGCCTCAATTCAGTGTGGCATGGAGGTGATCAGTTTGTGGCACTGCTGAGGTGGTATGGAAGCCCAGGTTTCTTTGACAGTGGCCTTCAGCTCATCTGCATTGTTGGGTCTAGTGTCTCTCATCTTCCTCTTGACAATACCCCATAGATTCTCTATGAGGTTCAGGTCTGGTGAGTTTGCTGGCCAGTCAAGCACACCAACACCATGGTCATTTAACCAACTTTTGGTGCTTTTGGCAGTGTGGGCAGGTGCCAAATCCTGCTGGAAAATGAAATCAGCATCTTTAAAAAGCTGATCAGTAGAAGGAAGCATGAAGTGCTCCAAAATTTCTTGGTAAACGAGTGCAGTGACTTTGGTTTTCAAAAAACACAATGGACCAACACCAACAGATGACATTGCACCCCAAATCATCACAGACTGTGGAAACTTAACACTGGACTTCAAGCAACTTGGGCTATGAGCTTCTCCACCCTTCCTCCAGACTCTAGGACTTTGGTTTCCAAATGAAATACAAAACTTGCTCTCATCTGAAAAGAGGACTTTGGACCACTGGGCAACAGTCCAGTTCTTCTTCTGCTTAGCCCAGGTAAGACGCCTCTGACGTTGTCTGTGGTTCAGGAGTGACTTAACAAGAGGAATATGAGAACTGTAGCCAAATTCCTTGACACGTCTGTGTGTGGTGGCTCTTGATGCCTTGACCCCAGCCTCGGTCCATTCCTTGTGAAGTTCACCCAAATTCTTGAATCGATTTTGCTTGACAATCCTCATAAGGCTGCGGTTCTCTCGGTTGGTTGTGCATCTTTTTCTTCCACACTTTTTCCTTCCACTTAACTTTCTGTTAACATGCTTGGATACAGCACTATGTGAACAGCCAGCTTCTTTGGCAATGAATGTTTGTGGCTTACCCTCCTTGTGAAGGGTGTTAATGATTGTCTTCTGGACAACTGTCAGATCAGCAGTCTTCCCCATGATTGTGTAGCCTAGTGAACCAAACTAAGAGACCATTTTGAAGGCTCAGGAAACCTTTGCAGGTGTTTTGAGTTGATTAGCTGATTGGCATGTCAGCATATTCTAATTTGTTGAGATAGTGAATTGGTGGGTTTTTGTTAAATGTGAACCAAAATCATCACAATTAAAAGAACCAAAGACTTAAACTACTTCAGTCTGTGTGCACTGAATTTATTTAATACACAAGTTTCACAATTTGAGTTGAATTACTGAAATAAATGAACTTTTCCACGACATTCTAATTTATTGAGATGCACCTGTGTGTGTGTATATATATATATATATATATATACTATTTTTTAAAGTCTTTATGTATCCCATGGGTGTCGCTAGGCCATTTTTAGGGGGGCTATAGCTCCACAAACTACCAATTCGTGATCGCCTCAGTCCCCTTTAAATTTCATATGAAAACGGTGGCAGAATTCGATCGGCTCCTCCCCGTTTTACAGCGCGTTCTTCAATCCGCAGACCGCGGTTGCGCAAAGCGAGAAACAGAGGACAAGGTATGTTTATCGATATTGTTATAATATCTGCATCTGCTCAGCTCTTTGTCATAAATATAGTTTATAAAATATCAAGGGGAGCAATCGGTTCCCAATCTACAGTAGCCTAAATTTTCACTGCGTTCACCCACAGCTGTTTCCTCCAGTGAATATGAAACACATATGAACGTATACTTTATAAAATGATCATGTTGCCATTTTCATTTGAAAATTTAACATTAAATGTAATATATATTCCAGTGCATGTGGCAATTAAAGAGGTTTGCATTCTTGAGCTAAGGAAAGAGTGTTGTACTAGAAGTGCAAACAGTAAAATTTTGTGTTTGTACAGTAAACAGGTGTGTGTGATATATTATATATATATATATATATATATATATATATATATATATATATATATATATATATATGTACCCCTAAAATGAAAATCCTAGAATCGCCTCTGATGTATACTTTTGCATCCTAACGTGCTTTCTTAATTACCAGATACTACTGTTTGAGAAGGAAGAAGGACAAACACTGTACAATTCATTTTAAACCAAGACGTGAAGAACTGGATGGTGTTCTCAGCAATCTGTAACAGTGCTGCATGTAGTGATGTGTCTTCAATTACAACATACTTTGGCCATGAATCAAACGAGTCGCCAAAGTAAAAGATGCTCTTTGTGCCTTACAGATATCATAGAATCCAGTGAAGAACAGTCAGGATGATCAAGTGCCAAAGTCAACAGAGCAGATTTTATATTATCTCACCTGCAACAAAGAGATTTAATACATCATCTCAAGCCATATCATTAACTGACAAATGCTCTAATTATTCTATGAGGGCAGAGCAATGGAGATTTAGAGGGAGGGTAGGGGGAGGACTAAGCCGGGCAATTAGGAAAAGCAATCTTTGCTCCCTGAGGTGGATAGAGAGAGAGAGAGCGGTGAGTATTAACGCAGTGCATGTCTCTTTAAATGAAGGGAGAGCAAGGAAGAGAGAGAGCATGTGAAAGGGGGAGGGGGAGTTGGCTGCGTTGGAACAGTCCGCCTCTAATGAGCAGATCTGAGAGACACCAGTGTAAGAGAGAGAGAGAGACATCCAAGCATATGGGGGAATAAGATGACGACGGAGAAAAAGACAATCAGCGTCACATGAAAATCATTCCAACAATGTGATTGAGTCAAGGAGGAACAGAAGAAAGTAAATCAGGAACAATGAATCTGGTTTTCCCACCTGCAATCGAACCGGAGCACAGGATTTTTATACAGACCTGAAAAGAGAGCTGAGAGGAAAGCAGAGACAACGACAAAACAGTGCCCAGAAAAGGAATTAATCACATCAGTTTGTTTGCGATCAAACTGCGAGCTCATCCTGAGCTGGCGAGAGCGTGCTTATATATGCATCCGATTGTGTGTGGATAGAGACTGCATTGCTGCTAGCTGACGGAGACTGAAGCTTGCAGAATCCATCGCTCTTTTTTCTTGTTTCTCTTGCACTCTGTCTCCCTGTGTGGCATCAGCATGTCAGGTGGATTTGGTACAACAGTAGGTGAGCTCCTGGCAGAAAGGATGCGATTGTAAATGTTACCTGCCTGCTTCATCCATCGGCCGTCACTCTGAGGACTCACAGGTTCCTAGGTGGAGCCTGGTGGTCTCAGCGACTGGGAGGGGAAGTGAAACAGCTCAAAGCCCCAGAGAGGGAGAGCGGGAGTGAGGGTAGGTGTGTGCTGGCACAGGGGCCCTCTGTGAAGGCAGGAACAAGGAGGGAGCCAGAGCACCAGAACCGAGAGAATTGTTGTTGCGTTGGTAATGACAGAACAAGGCGTATGGCTGGTGTGGGCCCACTTTCATCACTGAGAAGCAACTGCAGGAAAGCAACTCGTGAATAAAAAGCTTCACTCCTGGAGGAGGATGGTCTGAGAGGGCTCAAGCTGCTCCTGCCTAGTTTGACAGGAGGGGACTACTGCCCAGGAGGGCTCCTCTTTTTTTCTTTTAACTTTTTGCATTGTTTTTTGAAGGCAATTAAAGAGAGCATATACGGGTCTTTTCCTTCCCCAGCTTTCCACCAACACACCGGCCCCATTTCCAAGTCTGATTTTGTTTGGGTCTTAATTCCTTTTCTTTTTCTTTTCTTTTTGAGATTTGGGGTATTTGCCAAAACCTATTTCATGCATGTCCACTGGGGGCAGGTTCAACTTTGATGATGGGGGATCATACTGTGGAGGGTGGGAAGAGGGAAAGGCCCACGGCCATGGCATCTGCACAGGACCCAAGGGCCAAGGCGAGTACGCAGGCTCCTGGAGCCACGGCTTTGAGGTGGTGGGCATCTATACCTGGCCCAGTGGGAACACCTATCAGGGGACATGGGCGCAAGGTAAGCGCCATGGCATTGGAGTTGAAAACAAGGGCAAATGGGTTTATAGAGGTGAGTGGACACATGGATTTAAGGGACGCTATGGTGTGCGGGAAAGCACAGGAACCAGCGGAAAATATGAGGGTACATGGAACAACGGCCTACAGGATGGATATGGAACGGAGACATACTCTGATGGAGGTAAGAGTCTAATGAAATTATTTTTGTAAAGAGTTACAGTTTGTAAAAAGTCCTCCAACTGAATAACACCACAAATTGCTGACATCTCTGCAATAAGACACTTAAAGGGTTCACTCCAAACTGAAAATTTTGTCATCATTTACCCACCCTCTTGTCGTTAAAAACATGTATGACTGTCTTTATTCTGTGGAACACCCTGACGTCAAACCCCAGTGTTCTTCAAAGTATTTACTTGTGTGTTCTACAGAAGAAAGAAAGTCATACAGGTTTGGAATGACATGAAGGTAAGTAAATTTAAAAACTTCACTTTAATAGCTAACACAAACACACTCTTACAGCACAGAGATATTTCTAGAATGCCTTGTGATTTCCATTTTTGCACCATTCATCACTTTTTGACTTAGAATTTGTTTATTCTTCCTCTACTCCTCATCATTTGGACAAGCTATTTCCTCCGTCCTCCACAAGCTGCTGAGGAGATAAATTTGGAGGCTCAAATTAAGCCCAATTGGCTCTAACATCTAGAGAGGCAGAGAAAGACAGAGAGAGAGAGAAACAATGACAGATACCAGTTAACCTATAGGTCTTGCAAAAGCCCTTGACAAAATCCTGGAACACCCTATTTGGACTGTGACAAGGTTTCCGGTGTACTGTTCTGGAGACAGTACAAACTAAGATTATCACAACAAAAGTCAAGAACTCTTGGCAGATAACTTGACTCTGGCAAGATTATACAAAGGCCGGGATAACTGACAGACCAATGGCCATGAAGGTAACATTTAGACAAGAAGCTTATTTACTCGTAAAGACTAAAACCACCACAGTAGCATAACTTGACATAACACCTGTGCAATAGCCTATCTCTAACTGGCCTAGAAAAAGGATTTTCCTGTCAGTCAATATTCATGAAGAATCACAGTCCTGGAACATAAATGCATACTTGTCCAAAGTCACCTGAGCTGAACCCTCACCTCTGTACCTTTTTGTAAGTTAAATCTCCCATTCCATCACCCTTAGTGTCTTTGCTAGTAAAGGAGTGATATTAATGCATGATAGGAAGTAACATTGGAACCACAACTATTAAAGGGATAGTTTACCTAAAAACTTAAATTCTGTCTTTATTTCCTCAAAAAAAAAACACTGAAACATTTTTTCAAAACATTCTTTTGTGTTGCACAGAGGAAAGTCAACCAGGTTTGAAATGACATAAGAAGAATTTTGGCTGAACTGTCCCTTTAAATAAATAGGTAAAGCAGGAGTGTGTATGGGGACTCAGGTGGCTATGATATACTCATATATTGATTTTCTAAAGGTAGCTGAATGTACAGATGTAAAGAAACATTTCCAAGTATACATCTTCACACTCCCTGTAGATATTGTTTCAATGAGTGTGAAAAGTAAAATCAGCACCTATTTGACTGTTTTAAGTTGGAGAAAGTGTCAGTTCTGGTGAATGAGGCTTGTACTCATCAACGGTGTACCTATTTTTGGTGCTGCAAAACCTCTCTCTCTCTCTTTGTTTCATTCTCTCAATCTTCCTGTATTATGGAAGTGTTGCTTGTGCGTCTTTTACAGCAAGTTGCTGTGGAAACGCACACAGACTCTGGCAGCAGGTCAGCGTGTCACTGGAGACTCAGTGCTCACCACTCTGATTGGCTGGCTGACTCGCTAATGGTGTTTACTTACTTTGGTACTAATCTGGGCCACTTAATCACAACCACAGTAAGCAGTAAGAGAAGACAGAGATTGACAAGAAAAAAAAAAAAAGAAAGAAAATGAGCCAGAGACAATACAGGAGGAGGTTAATAGGGCCACAAAGAGGTTACAGTGGCGTTATCAGCTCTCTGGGTACACTACAGCTGCCACACTAAAGCATCTGTTCACATTATGACCTGAATTCCCCCATCACACTAAAGAGGACAGGTTTGAAGAGGGCAAGTTAGTTTCCACTGGCTTCTACAGGAGAGACTCTCAAAGTATGCAATATCATAAACACACCTTTGTTATAAATATAAACTGACATTTCTAGGCTTGCTGCGAATACATCCTTTTATGTGATATTTCAAATCTATTAACATTACATCACATGCATTAATCTTTGATTCAATAACATGTCTTGTCATGTTTTACCCCTCAGTCAGCACCTTAGGGATTACTTGTCCACAGAGAATGGCATTGTACAGTATATGGCCGATTTTTGCTTTTACGGGTTGCTCTGATTTCAGTTTCTGACGTAACCCTAATGATTATTCAGAAGTCAGGGAGTAAAGTGCTTACATACATCAATGTGGAACTCTGCGTTGCTCCAGGCCAGCAGTGTCATGATGTCCACTATGTGGCTCATATACAGCAATTCCCAGCACTCTTGCATGACTAAAACTCAAATGCTGATCAATTTGGCCTCTGAAAAGTGGCGTTCGGCGTTGCTCAAAAGCAAATCGAAATACCTACATCTGGCTTGACAACAAAAAGAAACAATCTCATCAGTTACGTGGTTCAGATACATTCAGGATGATTTTATGTTGTTTATAATCCTAAAATGGGGACTATTCCACTTCTCACAGACATCACCTACATAGCATTGGGGAAAAAAGTCAAACTGAAATCCCCTTAAACGGATAACAGCCTGCTAGTCTATGTAGGCTTACAGGGAGATTTGGTTTTAAGTGTGGCTTTATTTTGTATCGTGGGGTGTTGTCGCAAATACCGTTGCCCCATATACATAACACATCACCTGAATAAACAACACATTTATGGCATTGTTTATGTAAGACTGACAATGCAATAAAAGTATGCGGTTTGCATCAGGGAAAAGTCGCCTCTGGCCTGCCACGTGAAGCGCTTGTTATTTCCAAAGCTATGATGAATGCCCAAAGGATGGTTTATCTTACAGTAGGTTACGGATAAGAGATCATCTCTGTAGTCCATCTATGGACACAAACACCTGTTTCATTCTAAGGAGTGCACTATCCTGGATTTAAGCATGGGCGACAGATGTGTACTCTGCGAGAGTCTGGCCCGCAATCACACGCATCCAACAAGTACGCTGAGATGCAATTGCTGACTTTGTGAAAAAGACAAGAGATTAATAATTCATTGAAGAGCCGATCCAAACAGACTTTCTACCTACTTTGCGGGAGTCTGCCTTATCCTGGCTTGAATTCTAATTAGCATTGTATGTGAGATATTTAGGCCAAGTGAGCCACAACGCCGTCATTTCTTTAGACAGACGCGTCCCTGATCACGACATGAAAAGGCAAAAACAAGAAGTATTCAACCTCGAAACAGAACTGCGTGCATTGTTAAAGAAACTATTATAAATTCAACCCGGGGGAAGGCGCGTGATTAAATCTGTCCTGTGATGTTTCCGCATCTTTGATCTTTCCGCATTAACCGTTTCTGTTCTGTGTGCCCCGTACCGTTGCACAATACATCTCATAACCCTCCGGCAGAAACGCAAGTGAATTAGTTTTGACATGTGGGATGCAGGACTCATAGAAAGCCAATACAGTACCACTAATCACATAACCATGTGACCCATGTGAGACCTCCCATGCTCTGTCTGCATATACACCCTATACACTCAAGTCAGCAAGGTAATGACAGATCCAAGACAACATTTTTCTTTTTGCTACTGCATTTTCACTTGCATTGCTGTTTTCACAGCTGTGCAGTGATTCAATTAGATGTTCCTCTGATTAATACTAACGTCTGTGTCCTTAGAGAGCGGCCATTCTCTATATTGCATATTCACACTTTGTATATTCAAAGAGTTGTTAGATTCACAAAGCAAGTGATCTGACATCTACTTCATGGAAAGAATACACATTATATTGGATTTCTGAACATCTTAACCTACTAAGCCCCTCCTAAGTTTTGCCGTATGAGAAAAAATACCAGATCTACGGATGAAATACCAAACAGTTTGAACAGACCTTTAATCTTTAATATAAACAAAAAATGATATGGGAATAATTTTCACAATTTGACAATCCAGTTTCTTTTCTTGTTAGTTGCACTTTATTAATTGCATTTAGGATTGTATTTTCCCTGCTGTTTCCTATATCATATCGTTATAATATTAAATATGAAAGAAAATCCCAAGATGTCCTCTTTATGATATATATGAAACACTTCAAACTGTGATTATATATGGTTTTAGTGATATTAACAAACAACTAATGTCCACTATAGTGAACAAAAACGAATTGCTGAGTCTCAGGAGGATATAAAACCCAACTGAAACAGGCAGGCTATACACCCACTCTTATCTTCAGAACCACGGAGAGTGCCAGCAGGGTGCCGGTGTCGTGACTGTTCTCCCTCTATCTCTTTCTCCCTGAGAGGAGCTTTCCCACGATATCATAGTAATACAAGAGAAGAGTTTCCAACGATTATCTAACAAATTTTCTTCATTAGGCCTGCCTGTCATGCTGTTTACTTATAACACCTCTTTAACTGCCTCTTTTAATGAGAAGTTCCTATGGCTACCTGCAGAATTATCAAAGGACTTGGGGATTGCGTGTGTTTTTACCACAAGAGATCTCGCTTTCGTTCCCCTGCCTGACCTCGCTGGGAAATTGTACATGGGGGACCTTTAGCAATTCATTTTGACCGATAATAACCTATTTTCTTAATGTCAAAGGTGGCTGTTTGTTTAGTCTGAAATCGACAAATGTCTTGATTGTTTTGCAATCCAGATTGTTGATTTTTATCCTGACTGTTCCTGTTTCATAAAATGTTATGTCAGTTATGGATGAGCTAATGAGAAAATTTTTTGAAAACAGCTTTTTGTTTAGCTCTTCTCCTGATGAAGCATAATAGATATTTACATTTCACAAGACAAAACAATAACTGCATTTACACAAATGATCCTATCCAAAAGTTGACATACCACTGGTGAAACTTTCCACTTTTCTTGACGAAAGTCCTTCAGGTACTACAGGTTTCCCAGCATGCTCTGAATGTTTGCAGTGGCAAAAAAAAACCAAAAAAGAAGTGATTGATGCATGAGGAATTAACACGATATTAAAAACCAATTGTATGTAAATGATTTAGCATGGTAATTACACTAAATTTGTAAATTATTTTTCTGTCTATATAAATATCTGTAATGCAACTACTTCAGGGTCATACTAAATTTAAAAATAAATGCTATCTAAAATATTAACATATTTTAATATAAACATGTAAATAAAGAAATATGTAAATTATGAGCTTAAATGTAAGAACTGAATACTAACAAACAAGCCTACTTAATGTTTCATTTGTAAACACAATGTAATATACTTTTGTAATTAATTAAATTTACATTACAGTGTCCATAAATATAATCTAATGTAAAGTGTCACCAATATTGTGCTTCCTGCACATCTTACAAAACAGTGAAGGTTGCATCTTAATTTCAGTCGCTGTGACTTGGGACTCTGCCTGAGGCCTTCAGGGAACACAGAACAGTTCAAAGGCTAATCAAGGACAAGTTCCCCCTCCACATACCTCAAACGGGAAGACGTAATGTACAAAACCATTTCAGCCGGTGGGCAGATCTTGTCCTCAGACCGCCAGACTCCGAGTCGGATGCTTAGTTTTGTGTCTGTGCTAACACTGTGCCCATCAATCAGAGCACTACAGACGTCAGCAGTTTTACATCACTGTCAGACAGTCTTTATTCTGGAAGGCCTGCCAATGCATCATAATCAAAAATTCTCTCTCGTCTATAATCCATTGAACTATCTATTAGGTTTACTTTTGTTTTAAGCACATTAATGTAACTGATTATCCACAAAAATTGTTTGGTATACAGTAAGTCTGTAGAGATTTATAATTGTGAAAAATGAGAACAGGAAATAGATTATTTCATTTGTGGCTGTTATGCGAGGATAGCGAAGCAAGCAGGCTGAGAACGCGGATTTTAATATCAAAACAAGGTCAAACAGTGAACCAAAACATGGAGAGAGCAAGGAGCAGAACGACACCATAACATACAACAACTGACCAAGCACAAGTGAAACACAAGGGCTATTTATACACAGGAGAAGAAGATAACAAGGGGGCGTGGTAAATGGGAAACACCTGGGGAACCTAATCACAGGGAACCAATACGCAAACGGACTACAAACAAGGCACAGGAAACACTTCAACATAAAAGTCCAGACAGAGCACAGAGAAAGTAACAGTGGCCTGTAGAAATTACAATAATGTTGGTATGATGAAGATATTTATCTACTGTTATCTCAAATCTTCAGTTATTTTAGTCTTTTGGAATGTTACGGTTAAATCTGAAGCGAGCAAGTAGATAATGAATGGAAGATAGTGTGTGCGTTTGTGCGAAAGAACTACACTGTGAATGTTTTGGAGGTGTGAACTGATGCCTCCTCTCTGTCTATGTGTCAGTGTGTGTGGGAATTTTCCGAGCTAATCCCATCAGTTTAGGCCTGTGTTTGATCTACATATCACACAGCACGCAGCTGCTGCCTGACAATATGAAGCAAGCATCAGCCAGATGTTGGCCAACTGTTGGTCACTCCGCGGAATGCAGCATCAGAATCACAACAGTACAAGCCTGTGACAGTGTGTCAATTTCCTGTTTTCACTTCAACTGCAGTATTTGCTTTCTCTCTTTCATAAATACACTCAGCCTACAAGTATCCTTCTGCTGATAAAATTATTCAATCCTTGAAAGGTTTATCAACCCGATCTCATCAGAAAACATAACTATTTTACGAGCTGGCAATTATGACTGTTTCGCATGAAGGTTCACCCTAACTCTCATAGGGACGTAAACAAATCATCTGAAAAGTATGAATGAGATCATACAAATTCATACAAAATTTCCAAAACATAAAACAGTTACTATAACAATATGTTGGGTTTACTGACTTTTTTGTTGTTTTCTGAGATAGATAGATAGATAGATAGATAGATAGATAGATAGATAGAACGATTGACATGGAGTGAGAGACAATAAATAAAAAATGATAGAACGATAGATAGATAGATAGATAGATAGAACGATTGACATGGAGTGAGACGATAAAAAATGATAGATAGATAGATAGATAGACATGGAATGAGAGATGATAAATAAAAAAATGATAGATAGATAGATAGATGAACACTGGTAAAGAGGAAGCTCTGTGGCAGGGCTGTTTGTAAGCCAGGAAAGTACGTATATTGAAGTGGGGGGCTGGGAAAATCCACCAAGCACAGCTCCAGCCCCATCGAGCCATCCAGCAGCCCTCGCTGACATGCCAACCCACAGAGATCAATACAGGCAGAGGGAATGGGGGCGTTCATATGGCTGAATGTGTATGCATGTAGCTAACAGGATGAGAAAGCTGATAATGTAAAGACAAAAGGGATGGGAGAAAAGAAAAGAGGGTGAGAACGAATAAGAGGTGGGAGAGATGGTGAGATAACGGAAGTAGCACAGTGAGCTATGTGTGTGTGTGTGTGTGTGTGTGTGTGTGTGGCTGCCACAGTAATAGTGCCAGCATGTTCTAGAATGTTGGCTAGGATGAATCATCAGCATGTAGGGATAGTGGTTACATCAGAGGTGATCTCATAGAGCGCCAAAAAGTACAGGACAGATCAGGTGGATGGTGAATATACACCTTCCGGTATAAAAGATCCATGCTAGGTGAGCACAAACTCTTAAAGGGATAGTTCACCATTTACTCACCATCACGTTGTTCCAAAATTGCATGATTTTGTTGATTCTGTGAAACACAAAAAGAACAGTTTTATATAAATAACCTGAACACTCCAGTTAAATTTCTTACATTACATGGCCACGATATCTTCAAAAAACATTTGTGTTTATTGAAGAAACAATATCATATAGGTTTAAGAGTGAATAAATGATGACAGAATTTTCATTTTTGGGTGAACTATCCTTTTAAACATGTCTGTATGAGAAAGCATTATCCCAGATTTCAGCACCACGGAGAGAGACATTCTGTAACTGGATTTGGTTGTAAGTGTTTTAACCACTTGTAACTTGACATGCCATCTTAAAGACAAAGTGTTTAACTGATATGAGACAAAAACAAAAAAAATATTTTTTGTCTTAAATTATAAAGTCTTAGATTATCTTCATTTGAGGGCTTTTCTCAGCAGATATTGATAAATGCCATTAGTTGCAATTAATTAAACACCAGTCCTATAAAGAAAGAACAACTGTAGGGATTAAAATGCTCTTTTTCTTCTTCTAGTGACAACATTTTCAGATTAAGGCCCATCAGCACTGTTTTTATAAACTGTGAGAACTTTAGCGCTATTGGTTACTCATGTCACTTAATAAAAGTTCCAAGATGGTGATTCATCAAGACTCCCGACAGAAAGATCAGGTTGCCAGCGCCATAAAAGAAATTTTACAGAACGCAACATTCCATTATTTTGCTGGCACACTCACCAATAAATAACACTGCTGGCGGCTAAATTGATGGGCATTGTGATACCTCATGGACATTAAGATCGATAAGATGAAAACTTGGTCCCTTGAGGCTCCATCACAATAAGCGAAGTAATGGAGCCAGGTCAGGAGATCATGGCCGCCAAAAACACTCCACTGTTGCCATTATGGCACTTCCAGTGCTTGCCATTGATGAGGTTAGTCATGCTGATGATGCTACAAGTGGTCACAGCTGTAACAATGGTGCATCTCAGGGACATTATGTACCTAGTTTGATTGCAAAATTAGACAAAAAAAATGTAGTTCTTTACATAAGTATTTAACGATTCTTTTTAGTTGATATACAACATTTGCGCTGTATATTTCAACATAGTTTGCTATAGTAAAGTATGAGGCACCTTTTCCACATTATTTTTATGCACTGCCCCACTACATTTCATTCTTTTTTTCATGAAGTTGTTACTTACTCTCATTGCGTGGCACAAAAGCAAGGAGAGAAGCATTTTATTGAGCTCACGAGGATTATTACTGTTTGTGCCTGGAGTAACACGCACTACAAACCTCTCCCAACTGTATTGAGTTACTCAAAAGGCACAAACATATTACAGAGATGTGAATTGCAGTATGATCTCCCTGGTGGATAAGTTTATAGTATCAAGGCAGGTAAAAGGGCAATTAACCTTTCAAAATACTAACTGCCTGCAGCTAAAGTGTTGTCTTCACTGTCTTTTGGTTTTCAATGACGTTCACAAGTTAAAAATGACCAAAACTCAAAGCACATGAGTTCACCGAAAGGTTTCACAGATATTTTCAGTCTACCTTTGCCGCAAATGGACTATAGATCCATTCGGGTCCAGGAAATCTTCCTTTGCCATCAGCTATTTAAGTTACTATTTAACTTTCCATTAATAAGATGCAATAACTTGGGACTGTAAAACCCAGGGTGAAACAGGGTTGCATGGCTGAGTCTAATGAAAGCATGACACTATTGTTGTAACTAGCTGGTTTTCTAGTCCCCAAAACCATTAGAAAAGACTGATTTCTTTGACCAAAATTCATGCCTTTTACCACTGCAGCTAAAAGGTAGCCTGTTTTCTTTATATAATGCTTTTTCCAGCATAGTCACAGGCCAACAGACTATCAGAGCTGAAAACATGAGGCAACTCTCCAAACTGGAGAAACCTGAGGGCAGCAGACTCAACATGGGAACCCTGGGTTTCACATCTGCTGCAGTTCCGCAAAATCCTGCAACAGACAGCTTGACTGCTGATTCGTAGTGTACATGTCTAAAGTTGTCTCTTATCTCCTGTCTCTTCACGCAGGTACATACCAGGGCCAATGGGTGGGTGGCATGCGGCATGGATACGGCGTACGGCAGAGCGTTCCGTACGGCATGGCGGCCGTCATCCGTTCACCTCTGCGTACCTCCATAAACTCTCTGCGCTCCGAGCACAGCAATGGCACTGCTCTGCTGACTGGCGATCGGGCACCTGTGGCTGGCGTGGGGGGCGGCGGTGTCCTAGCAGCGGGCAGCCCTGCTGTATCCCGTGGAGGCTTCGTTCTGACGGCCCACAGTGAGGCTGAGCTATTGAAGAACAAAAAGAAGGGCCTGTTTCGCCGCTCACTCCTGAGTGGTCTCAAGCTGCGAAAATCCGAGTCTAAGAGCTCATTAGCCAGCCAGCGGAGCAAGCAGAGTTCCTTCCGCAGCGAGGCCGGAATGAGTACAGTGAGCTCCGCCGCATCCGACATCAACTCAACCATCAGCCTAGGCGAAGGGGAGGGTGAGCTGCCGGTGGGCGAGGACGATGTAGATGCCACTACCACTGAGAGTTATGCCGGCGAATGGAAGAACGACAAGAGGACAGGTTGTGGGGTGAGCCGGCGTTCGGACGGACTGTACTACCAGGGCGAGTGGTTGGGCAACAAGAGGCATGGCTACGGATGCACCACCTTTCCCGACGGCACCAAAGAGGAGGGCAAATACAAACAGAACGTGCTTGTCAGTGGCAAACGCAAGAACCTCATCCCACTACGTGCCAGTAAGATCCGCGAGAAAGTGGACAGGGCGGTCGAAGCGGCGGACAAGGCCGCCGATATAGCGAAGCAGAAGGCAGAGATCGCGCTCTCAAGGTAAGACATGGGGGTCTTACTTCGAAAACAAATCTTTGCTAGCTGCTTGTTGACTTAAGAAAACACTTGACCCCAATGCTAGCATACTTTCTCAAAGCAAACCAAGGCGGTTTCCTAATTTTAGGGTGAAAATAATGCTTCAAACAAGTTTACTACAATGGTTCCTGATGGTTAAATTGCTCAAAGACCTACTTGACAAGCTCAATGTTGGTGCAATCAAATGCTAATGTACTCTTAAGAGTTGACAAAATTAGCTTTAAGTACACATGTTCAAATGGACCAAAATATTGATGACTCAAGACAATTTTTTTTTCCAATTAGATCCACAAGAATAAGTATGTCCCTCCCATCTACAACCGACTAGCAAGTACTTGGGCTCATGGCCTTGATGTAACTAAATCATATGCACTGACGTATGTCCTATTAAAACAAAGTTTGGGTGCTTTCCTTTTTTGAAAATAACCAAGAAGCTAGTTACACCAGAGCCATGAACCTATGTATCTGCTAATTGGTTGCAGGCAGTATAAAGCCCAAAGTATACTTCAGTTTTGACGCAAACACATTAGTAATATGAGTCTATAGGCAGGTGCTCAAAGTGCGTACACTCTGCTTATTACACACACAAGGACGTGCAGCAGCACACAAACATGCCAAATATTAAAAATGAAAGGATTACAATGTAAAAGATTATCACAATCACACTCAAGCAGGTCCGTTTCCTCACTGGAGAAGCATTCAGTCTTTGCTCTTGCAAAGTCCGCCATGTAAATAGCAAATCTGCCATGGTGCAAGTGCAACTAGCTATTAAAGGGAATGGGAGATAAGACTTGATTGGTTTATTGCACGTTACGCCAAAAACACAACTCTTTAGGACCAGGCGCCTGGCACACCGACCGTTTTTTCTGTCGTTAAAAGTGGATTCGGACATGCCCTAAGTGCACCTGTGCCATGTGCTTCAGACCATGCACTTAGATCGTTAAAATAGGGACCTTAGTGTACTCGTACAGCCCAATGCATAGTTTTTCAAAATATTCTCTATTTTATAGTGTGCATGAGCACAGGCAATCGACAAATGTGCACTGGAGAGATTCATCCTTTTCCAATGTCTGTGCTATTTCTCTCCACAAGTTACGACTCATAAAAATATTCTAGAAAGCATTTGATTGGACTGCATCTATGTAGTACAGGATGAGCCATCAATATTTTCAGCCCATTTTCCTGGTAGAGTAACACTGTAAATTTGCATTGTAAAAATGTATAGCATATATGTGCTAAAAGCTAATTTTATTAACTCTTAGGAGTATGCAAGCATATAGATGGCTTCAAAGCTAACAAACATGGACTTTAATCAAAACTATTCTTGAATTAATGGAGTCTTAAAATGTATGGCGTGTTCCTTAGCATTAGCAGGCACGCTCAAACATCTGCTTGGACTACACAAGTGCTCATTGACATTAGTGTGTCATTCTACAACATTCATCCTCTCAATTCATTACACTGCAGCCAAACGCAGGGCCATATTTCTAGCGGTTACTTGGGACCTGTTAAATAGGCCTTGCTGGTGCCGCTCTGTGGTGTGGTTGCTAAGGAAACGTGAATGATTTGTGTCGGTGTCAGCATGGAGAGAGAATACATAAGTCCGGATTCACTTAATGAGAGTCATGTAGATTCTGGGTGTATCAGCAAGCTGACTGATGTCTGTATTGATGCAGAGCAACAGTGGTACAATCAATAACATGGACATGTGGAATGCCATAGTCATAAATTGCCTGACGCTGTTAGTGCATGTCTGTATGTGTGTGTGTTTATTAACCAAATACAGTTTGGTTGAATATTGAATGCTAATTGAAAAATGGAAGCATTTTTCACCTTGTTGTCTGCACGTCTGATTTTGTTGATGTTGTCTAGACTAGAGCGGTGTTTCCCAACTTTTGTCGTCTTAGGTAGCAAATGCTCCTTCGTTGACACCAAAATGGAAATGTGTTGTTGAACTGACATTACACTGTAAAAGGGGAGAAAAAAATGAAAATTAATTGCAATTACATTTAAATTATTTTAACCTTAGCCTTAGCCTTAAATTAAAATTAATGAAAATAATTTTTGTAAATTCAAATAAAGCTGAAATGAACTTTTAATAAAATGCGTAATAAAATGTAAAAGTTGAAATACTAAAATTACTAAAACTAAAAATGTAACAAAAAAGATACATATTAAAAAAAACTAAACCTAATGAAATTACAAAAACACATAAAATGACTAAAATTTTAACTAAAATTAAAATGAAAACTGAAAATATAAAATAGAAGCCAATTCAAAATATAAATAAATTCTATATTAGTATAAATAATACTAAAATAATACTGTTTAAAAAAAAAAATGTAGTCATAATTTACTCAACCTCATTTTGTTCCAAACCTGTATGACCTTTTTAAAACTAGTGATTCTGATTCATTAAAGAATGATTTAGTGAGTCAAATCTCTTAATGAATCAGTTGATTTGTTCACAGATTGGACTAATTCAGTTCAAGTTCATCTCACTGAATAGAAGCTAATTCAACATCAGTTTACATAAGCTTTTTATTGAATAACGATTTCATTTCTGTCTGTTTCTCATATAAAGTTATTAAAAGAGTTGAAATATAGCACATAGGTCATATGAACCACATTTTTAATACTTTTATGGTGCTTTTGTGTTCCCTTATTCATTGTAATTGCATGGAAAACAGCAACTAGCACACTCTTCAAAATATCTCCTTTTGCGTTCCACAGAAGAAACATGTCATACAAGTTTAAAATAAAATAATGACAGAATTTTTCATTTTTGGGTGAACTATCCCTTTAAATCTCAGTTTTATATATATATATAAAAAAGCTAAAGCTAAATCGAAATCTTTCCAATAACCCCATGGAGTTTGGTACATTCTCCAGACTGGGAATCACAGGTCTAGTTCGGGTTGTTTGGGTGACTCATAGGTCAGCAGAAGAAAAAGGAGATCGAGATAGGGTTCAGGAAGAGAAATCAGAAGCAAGAGAGACACAGAGAATCAGAGATTTCCGCATTATGCCAAGAGTGCTGGAGACTTGCCGGAGATAGACCAGGCAGGCTGAATTGGATCTTAGCCAGTTCGCCTATTTTTTTCACTCTCTCCATTTCAAACACGCTCACGAACTCACAGTAGCTTATAGTCTCACACATGTTGCGGACACGCGCTGTGTGCATCCATGTGATCTGTACATACATGTTAGGGAAATGTGTGTGTAAGCACATATGTGAGTTTATGCCCATTGATGGCGGCTGCATATGTTTGCGTATGTGTGCGCACATACAAACGTGCATAGGTATGCATGTGCTATATTAAGAGCGTCACTCACTCCACAAATCCCACTGACCTCATTATATTCTCAGCAATGCTATCACTACAGCTTAGCACTGGCCCTGCCAGCACACAGAGTAGACATACACACAGCGCTTGAGAGCAACCAATGAGATAAAGCTGAAATAGAAATGTAAAATAAAGCATTATACTGTGGTTTATACATTTTCAGAATCTAACTAGTATATATTATTACCTCATTTGGAAACTCTTAAGGTAAAAAACATAAATTTAATGTTAAAATCATGGGCGAGTTTTACTTTAGTATACTATTTATACACTATTGTAGTATTTATTCATATTTTGAATTAGATTTTATTTTTAGAATTTCAGTTTTCATTTTGAGTTTAAGTAATTTTATGTGCTTTCATCATTTTTTTATATTTATATTTAGCCTATTTTTATTTGGTGTTAGTTTTAGTAAGTTTAGTACTTTAAATTAAACTTATTTTATTTCAGTTAATGCCAAAGCAACATTTTTCATTTTAATTTAAGTTTTTTAAGTTTAAGTTGTTTTTCATTTAAAAATGTATATGTTATTTCAGTTTTATTTCAGTTAGTTTAGTACTTTAAATTAAACTTATTTCAGTTTATTTTCAGTTGAATCTTGAAATTTACACATATGAAAACATGTAAGCACGTGTTTAAAAAAAAATTGGGACCATGTGTGAAATATCAAAAAGTCATGTAAAATTCATGTTTTTATGTGCATTCACACATCCCACATTTAATATTTACAAATCACTAAAGATGAATAGAAAAAATTAACATTTTTGTCTCTCAATCTCTCACAAACCATCATTTGTACACTGCAAGGAGTCATATCATGCATTGTTATATTATTTTTCCCACAAGGTCCATTTAAATCAAGGTTTTTGAACCAAAAACAGTCATAATTTAGCTATTCATGGCAATTTTCCAGCCCCTCTTTGGCCCTACAAATAGGCTTTTTTTTCTGCTGTGCCTTTAAGACTTCTATGTAAATTCCCTCTTTGCATGTGAAATGAGAAACAGTGCTTTGCTGAGCTTACTGTGGGTTTCTTGGCCATGACTCAAGTTTCTTAACACTGAATTGGCATCAATGACGTGCATGGCTGGTTATTCGCTTTTAGTTTAGAACACAATAACTTTTAGTTTTTGGACTGGGAGCAATGTCTGAAGAACTACATTGAGCTCTTTTAGTTAAAAGATCAAGGAAAAGTTGATTCCTAATTATTTCCATACAATTCCAAAACACAAATGCTGAACTCGAACACTTCCGGTATTAGACAAACATACGCGCACGCAACACAAACAGGATACAGGATAGACTAAATGACTGAGAATATCACGTAACTGTTAATCTGATTAGCTTCCTAGCGTCAACATGGTCAAAGTAGCTACTACAGTATACCTGCGCTGAGGAACTAACACCGGAAGCAACCATGAGTCATTTGCAAATTAAAGCTTTGTTCTGGTGGTCACGGGGCGGCTTATTTGGGTCATCCATAGAGATTAGTGCTTCGTTGTCATAAGATGGCCATCTCTGGACTCTGTTATGATTTTATAATAGTATTATTTAGCACAAAGGTGACCACCCACTTTTTTCAGAGGCCATGCTTCTGATATTCTTCCCATTAAATTTCTTAACATTTCAACAAATACATATAAAACATTGATTTTATACAGTCAGCTCTTCATACCAACATTTAACTTGAACTCAAATTAATCACATTACATTTGATTCTAAACTTCTTATCTACTCATCCTATGAATCTTTTTGAATTAAAGTAATACAGAAGTTATCTGATAGTCTAGAGAGATTGTTGATAATGTAGTATTTCAACTAGGTATTTGACAATAAACACAATTTAAAATATATATATATATAATATATTTATATATATATTTATTCTGTCCACTAGTCTGAAACAACACATTATGGAAAGCCAAATAGCCCAAAATCTCATGAAAGAAAACAATATTTTTACCTGTACCATCTTGCCTTAAAGGGTTAGTACATCAAAAAATGAAAATTCTGTCATTAATTACTCACCTTCATGTCGTTCCAAACCCGGATGGACCTTCGTTCATCTTCGGAACACAAATTAAGATATTTTTGATGAAATCCGAGAGCTTTCTGACCCTCCATAGAGAGCAATGTAACTGAAATGTTCCCAGACTTAGAAACATAGTAAGGACATCGTTAAAATAGTCTGTGACATCAGTGGTTCAACCGTAATTTGACGAAACTATGAGAGTACATTTTGTATTGCTAAAAATCAGTTTCTCTAAGGAGAAATGTTTAGCAGACTGTTGTTCTGTACTGACATTGATCCCTAAACGTAGATGTCATACAGCGGTATGTTAATGTTCTCATGTTTTGTTTTTTTTTTTTACGTCATAATCATTGACTGTTTCTAAATGACCCGCTACATTGTGTCTGGGTGGACTGGGGCGAGAGCTTTGCATTGCGAATATTAGCATATATTTTTATGTCAAAACTGCAAGAAAAATCTTGTTTTCCATTATAAATGCTGTTTCAGGTGACTGGAAGATCCATCTTTTTAAATTGATGGATCAGTTTTACTGTAGGTTGTGGATGTGTGAATTTGAGCCTAAAAAAGAACAGAGGGTGTTCAGATCATTTAGTAAAGACACGAGAGTAGGAGAATGTGAATGAGAGGCAGGGCACTGGAAAAAAGGCTGTGTGTATGGAAGAGAGTGAAAGAACTGATGGGAGGTGCCTGCACGTGTCTGAGTGTTGAGAGGCAGGACGGAAGAAAAAAGAGAGTGAGAATCTGTGTTAGCGTCAGGGAAAGATGAGAGTGTTTACACGTGGATGAGTGTTAAATGAATGTGTTAAAGGGGATGTTCATACACACAAAATTTAATTTGATCCAAAATGTTGAACTAAACCCATATGATTTACTTTCTTCAGTGGAACACAAAGTACATTTTTGAATATAATGGTACTTCTTTTTCAATATAATGAAAGTGAATGGAAACTGGAGAAGACAAGCTTTAAAAAAGCAATACAATGGAGAAGAAAATGAGTGAATAACTTAATTTTCACTATTTGCTACTTTCCATATTTAACTGAAATTATCTAATATTCTAATAATTTTAAATATTACTTTGCCCAATGATGTATGAAGAAGAAACCTAATTCAAGATATATACTACAGACCAACAGTTTAGG
Organism: Spinibarbus caldwelli; assembly: GCA_039654775.1. Lineage (NCBI taxonomy): Eukaryota > Metazoa > Chordata > Actinopteri > Cypriniformes > Cyprinidae > Spinibarbus > Spinibarbus caldwelli. The sequence continues at coordinate 9,150,612 of CM077265.1, forward strand.
GTTGGTAATACTTTTTTATGTTTTAACAAAGATATCTATTTTGCTTATCAAAAATACAGTAAAAAAACAGTAATATTGTGAAATATTATTACAATTTAAAATTTCTGTTTTCTATTTTAATATATTTTCAATGTAATTTATTCCTGTGGTGGCAAAGCTGAATTTTCAGAGTCATTACTCCAGTCTTCAGTGTCACATGATCCTTCAGAAATCATTGTAATATGCTGATTTGTTGCTCAAGTAACATTTTTATTAATAGCAAAAACAGTTGTGCTGCTTAATATTTTTGTGTAAACCATGATACATTTTTTCAGGATTCTCTGATAAATCTAAAGTTAAAAAGAACATCATTTATTTGAAATAAAAATCTTTTGGAATAATGTAAAAGTTTTTACTATCATTTTTGATCAATTTAATGCATCCTTGCAGAATAAATTATTATTTTTTTTTTTTCCCAGACCCCAAACTTTTGAACGCTAGTTATCTCAAAAAGAAAAAGAAAAAAAAAAACTTCTCTTACACAATTTTGCTTCTTAAGTAAATAAACTTATTTTAAGATATATTTTAACTGGAAACCAAGATTTTGAAAAAAGTCTCCATTAGGGCTAAACAATATAACCTAAAACGTTTTTGACGGAGGGGACACCCGACGAATGGGAAAACTCCGGGAAAAAACGTGATTGGGCTAGTTTTGGTCTAGTTTTGAATAGCAATCAGCTTGTTTTGTTTCGCAGACCTGGCAACCCTGGGGAAAGTATTAACAGGACTGAAAACTCAAAATAACCGATGTGGGAAAATTACGTCATTTAGAAGTTCTGAATTTTGGTTTCGATTACTTTTCGATTAATCGTCCAGCCCTAGTCTTCATTCACTTTCATTATATGGAAAAGTTTAGTCAGGATATTCTTCAGAAAGTTCACCTTTTGTGTTCGGCATGAAAAAGTAAGTAATTCAGGTTCAGAACAACACAAGGGTGAATGGCAATTTTAATTTTGTGGCTGAACTATCCCTTTAATTGTGTTGAGTTAGAGAAACTTGCTGTCAAACAATGTTTAGTCTCTGTTTCCATCAGAAAGTGTGTAGAAACATTGCTACCTTTCGGCAGTATATAAATAGAATGGCAACCAGCACAGCTCGACCCAGTCTCACAGCACCTATGGATCAGTGTGTGAGTGTGTGTGACGATACACACACCATTTAGAGGCCCTCTATTAGTGAATGGACGGTTTCTCACATCCAGCCCTCACTCTCTGACTGTACTCTCAACACCTCCAGAAGCATCCCACAATCCTCCTCTCATTCTCCTCTGTTATCTAATTGTTTGTCCTTTTTATACCCCACGCCATCTTATTCTCTCCCTCACTTTCTCTCCTCTGCCGTTGCCAGGACAACCGGCAAGGCACGGGGTGAATGCAATCCTAAGATCTCTTCATCCGACCTTCCTCTCCGTATCTCACCGTCTCACACACACACACACACACACTCGAATGCTCTCGCACCCACATGTTCTGACCACACTACACGCTACAACCCCATTTAAACCTTCTCAATGTTAAAACACACGCTTTCTCGCACACACATGCACTTGGTTTGGCTGGCTGGGTGAAGACAGCCTAGAGCAGAAAAGAAGAGAGTGCAATCGATGAGCATCGACATGAAATACTGCACCAAGACAGCCACTGCACAAACAAGGAGAGAGAGAATGAGACCAGGGGAAAAAGTTCAGTGAGAAAGGGAGAGCATCCTCATACCTGGGGTTCATACGGTTCATTTACATGCATAACCTGCCTGGAAGTTTGTTGAAACATCACGTTCATTAAAACTCTGAAAATAAGTGCTATTGTTTCATTTTCCAGCTAAAATAATATTATAATATTTTAGTAATATTTTTAAATAACGTAATAATATTTGAACAATTTTATTAATTGTTTAATAATATTTGTTTTAATTTAAATCATACAGTTTGAAATAAATGCTTTAACTACTAATCAATAAACTATTTTAAACTAAATAAAATTAAATTATTATTATTTTACACTTCAATATTTATTCAGTGAAATGTAATAATATTTGACTTGATTGTTATTTAATTGATATTAATCATTAAATCATATTGATATTAATAATAATTTTAAGTAATAACATTTAATTTTAATTAAACTATTTATTAATTTACTATTAATAACTACTTATAAACGTGAACTACTAATAAACAATTTCAAACTAAATAAAATTTCATTTAAACAATTGTATTAATTGTTAAATAATATTCATATCAATTAAAGGGATAGTTCACTCAGAAATGAAAATTCTGTCAATAATTACTCACCCTCATGTCGTTCCAAACAAAGTTATGACAGAATTTTCATTTTTGGATGAACTATCCCTTAAATTAATCCATTTCTAAAATAATTGACTAAAATGACTTCTAACAAACTTCATTTAAAACGAAATAAAATTAAATTAATAATACATTTATAATATTATTTTGCCAATAATTTGTCTCAATTCAAGTAATATTTTCCTATCTCGTGCAATTTTGCCACTAAATCAATTTCTTATTTTCTACTTACTGCAAAACAAGACTAAAATTCTGATTAAGAAATGGTATTTTACAGTATACAATCCAGCTACTCTGCCAGCATGATGCTGTGCATCATCGTCATGCAAAGTCGAAGTCTCGATCACACACAGGTAAAACAGATAGGTGTGATGAATTGGAATCACACATTAAAAGGCGAGGTTGTGAACACTAGCTCTCTTTTATTATCCCAGACACAGACCACATTGATTTCCTCAGTGAATTATTTAGCAGCCGAAGAAAGCACTGTTGCCTGTTCTTACAGGTCCAGATGGGAAACAGTGAACAATACTTGTGTATTTTATAGGATAACTGTAACATTTTTAAGCTTTTGATTATTTATTCAGATGTTTAGCCTAAAGCTTTAAAATTTTCCCTCAAACATCCTGGAGAAAATTTTGGTAAACGGTTCTGCAACCACTTGACAGCATGTGATATTTACATTCGAACATGGTTATTTAAACTGCAGTAAAGTTAGTTTTCAGATCACAAAGTAGAGTCTTGGCAAGTTTACGGAGTTAAAACAAGTGAGAATTACAGTGTCACAAAGGCATGACTCTGTGGAGTCCCGAGAGCGTCTCTCAGAGTGAGGGTGTGTGACTGCTGTGTAATTGTTTGCCTTCAGCCTGTATTTATCACCAACCCTTGGATAATCGGAGTGTCAAGATCTTGGTAGGCGCTGAAGCATGTGCCTTATAAATTTAATGACTGGATTGTTCATTGGCTAAACCATATGCTCATGTGCATTTTGCTGTGGTCTGCTTCATAGAGCAAGGTTTTCCCAATTAAAACCGAACAACCAAATCACCATCCATATAATGTGATAATACTATAATGGTAAGCCTATATTGAAGTATACTTTTACTATAGAATAAGAGAAATTTCAGCGTAAAACGTTATGCAATGTGACGTATTTTGAATAAAACTAGATGGACCTATTCCACAAGAAATATCGTACTTTGTGGAACTTGATCAAAAATTTATTTAAATATGTCAAGTGTGCGTTACGTACCAGAATGGAGCCAGAACTGAATTAGAGAGAAACAATGGTTAAATATATGGAAAAAGAAAAACCTTTTAGAGGAAGAGAAATTTATTACATTTTGATTTAAAGGGACAGATCACTCAAAAATGAAAATTCTGTCATTAATTACTCTCATGTCATTCCAAGCCCGTAAGACCTTCGTTCATCTTCAGAACACAAATTATGATATTTTTGATGAAATCTGAGAGTTTTCTTACCCTGCATAAACAGCAACGCAACTGACACGTTCAAGGCCCAGAAAGGTAGTAAGGACATTGTTAAATTAGTCCATGTGAGTGGTTCAGCCTTAATTTTATGAAGCTATGAGAGGTCTTACAGGTTTGGAATGACATGAGGGTGAGTAATTAATGACAGAATTTTTATTTTTGGGTGAACTACCCCTTAGATTACAAATGTGCATCGATGATTCATTTACAATAAGACCAGTAACTTAAAATAAATATCCCTGCTCTTGTGACAAATAAACGAATACTTATTTTTTGCTTATTTATTCAGAAAATATTTAGCCTAAAGATTTAAAATTTTGTCTATATGTACTGCATATATATATATATAAATTGCACACTTCATCTTAAATGCAAGACCACAAGCCCTGTCCTTTTCTAACTCTGTCTTTCTCTCTACATTTCAACATCTTTGTCCTGGTCCGCTACATCCACAGGACAGCTCACGCCAGAGGGAAAGCCGATGCCGCGACGACGGCAGCGCAGAAAGCCCAGGAAGAGTGCAGGCTGGCCCGGATCACCTCCAAAGAGTTCTCCCCCTCTTTCCAGCATCGAGGAAACAGTGAGTGCAACCAGCCGAGTCTGGAGACTGATCATTTTATGCCAGCACTAACTATCAGTCAGAGGTAGATTTATATAAGTGTGTGTAATAGCTCAGGAGAAGAATGGCAAAGTGTCTGTTGAAGTGTCTGTGTGTGTGAGTGTAGGTGCCGGATGGGTTCAAGACTGTAGGGGTCGATGCCCCTACTGTGCCATGCAGGGGGAATGAGTGATAGAAGAGGCAATAAGAAGATGAGGGGAGGTCAGCACTGACCTTTCCGACAAGCCCACGCGAAGCTAGCCGACATACACAATGAAATTTATGTATGCACACAAAATACCCACACACACATATTCACACCACCCACATACATAAACACACATACTGTATACGCAGTCACACTCTCAGTCGCTGTCACATCCCCACACATCTGCAGAATTTATACACTCTCAAATCGCATCCCATCACAAAACGCCCCTTTACAGGAGAGCTATAAGCACTCACGCTGTGCTGGATCAGTGTATGCGACCTCCTGGAAGGGTTGATATTTCTAAATGATAAAGTTATGACATGTGATGACCTTAGAAATGTTAGAACAAACTTGGTTGAGATGTGCTGACTTGCAACAGATTTGTAAATGATGTTTACAGTTGGAGTACAAGCCTTTATGAGGTTAAGTTGAAAGTTATGTACTTACGGGTGCATAGGGATGTGTGCCTGTAGCGCAAACAGACTTGAAAATCTTCGGGTCTCATTAGCTGAGTTGATTAGAGCAGCCATGGTGCTGACTGTGGAAAGCTTTGATAAGTTACACTGTATCAAGCTTACCAGGAACGGCCCATGTGCTTCAAGCAATCAAGGGTTGTACGAGAAAAATTCACCCAAAAATGTAAATTCTTTTATGATTAACTCACTCATATGTTGTTTCAAACCCGCTAACCAAATATTTTTTCTGGGTAACACAAGAAGAGAATTCCTGAAGAATCTTCTTGCAGCTCTTTTCCATATTTATCTAGAGTTTATGTAGTGACCAAAACTCCAAAAAAGACACATTAGAGATGCACCAGTTTTAAAATTCTGGGAAATATGATAAGCTTCCAAAGATAATTTGCATATTACACATTTGGTTTAGTGTCAATGACGTCAAACCTACCATGGCACACCAACATAAATCCAAATGATTACAGACTTCATAATAAGATTTTCACTTCATAATGACAATTATGACTATCCCATCGCTTCAGAAGACTTGAAACATAGCGCATGAGTCATGTGGGAAAGAGCAGTTCTGTAACTATGCATAAACAAATAAGAATTTGATTTAGGTCTGCTCAAAAGAATTTCTGTATAATCTTAATTATGAACACTTTTGTAATTATTTATTTTTTCCTTAAGACAGATGGAAGCTCATGCAAGGGCATGTTCCCATCCCATACACCCCCTTTGCAGAATAAAGTACAACATAATTTAAAGTGTGTGGCATGCCTACATGTTTTAAAATTAAAACTTGTCTCTTTGTCTCCGAGTAGGAGTGGAGTACCAGCGACCCAAGCAGCAGAACTCGAGTGAAAATGACATGGAAGTTATCTCCAGTGGGACCGCGGATAGTACTGAGCTCTATATGAAGGGCTCCACACCCCCAGACCTTACCCCAGACGTAAGCCCCACTCTCAGTCGGCCCTCCACGCCTCCGCGAAGCCCGACCACCAAATCTTCCCACCACACCAAAAACGCCCGCTTTCTGCGACAGACTGCAGTGGACGAGGAGCGCGGAGGAACACAAGAGATCCAGGTGCTGATGGAGGGGAGAGGTGGTGGTGGTTCAGTTGGAGGTGGAGAGTACCTGAGGGCTAACAGTTGGAGCGAGGACAAGCGTCCCTCCCGTGGGGGCAGTAGTAGAGGTGGTAGTCGGGGCAGCAGTCGCTCCACAACTCCTTCAGTGCAGGACGAGGTACGGGTTGGGGCGGCACGGGCCAACGGCCACAAGCACTCCTCCAATCACAAGCCTCGAGACCACAGCTCCTCGAATCACAAAACACAGCGGGAAAGGAGGCCAGACGGACCCTCATCTTCCTGGACATCTCAACGGGTACATGGAGACAGTTTGGCTCATTCCCGTCTCTTAGAGCAGGACGAGGAAAAACTGAGCAATTACGAAATGGAGATGAGGCCTTTGCAGCCAATGGACTCCCATAACTCCCAAAAACCCTATGGGCATGGGGAGGAGTGGCACAGTCACTCAGAGTCCCGTGGACATACACTACAGCGACGGGGTAAAAAACGTGACCGGGAACGGGATTTCCAGGAAGCCTCAGGGCCCAGGGACGTCCAGGAGGGGCCGGCTCCGGACTCAGTGCAAAAGTTGGACAGTCTACGAGTGGGGGAAAAGCTAGAGGCTCGACCCCTCCGCAGGGACCTCACACTCTCACCTCCACAGAAATCCCCACCTATTGCACTAGAGCACGATGACGAGAATCAGTCTCAGCTCAAAGTGAACTCGGTAAGTGGAGATGCACTGCACGGAAAACAGGGAGAGTGCACTTAAAGGAATAGTTTCCCCACAATTGAAAGTTTTGGTATCATTTACTTAACCTCGTGTCAGTTCAAACTTCCGTGTGGTACAAAAAGAGAAATAAGAAAGACTCATTTACAATTTATTTACATTTATAATAGGGATGCCAAACACCATAAAAGTTTGGTAAAAGTGGACCATATGAGCTCTGGCTGAAAAACAGATGACAGAAACTTTTATTGCAGGGATGTCCAATTCTGCTCCTGGAGGGCCAATATCCTGAAGAGTTTAGTTCCAAACTGCCCCATTTGCCTGGACCTTTCTAGTAATCCTGAAGACCTTGATGAGCTCGTTTAGGTGTGATTGATAAGGACTGAAGCTAAACTCTGCAGGAAAGTGGCCCTCCAGGTGCAGGATTGGACATCCCAACAGGTTTTGGGAAAACGTGAGGTAAATAGCGACCAAATCTTAATTTCCAGGTGAACTATTGCTTGAACTTAAGAAATCATTTCAAACAGGTGTGCCGTAACGGGGAAAATTTAGGACTATACTAAGGGCCCGAGGAGGGAGAGGGGCCCCAAGACAATATGCTGTTCAAGGGTCTTAGAAACCATAGTGGTGCCCCTGATGTCAAACATATTTCACAACCTTAAAATTTCAGTAAATATTTTGTCTAAAAAAAACATTTGAATGTTGAATCATAAAATCCAATTTCAGAATTTCAGAAAAATAGATCAAATACATTTTTAATCGACTGCAAATGCACCAGGTGTTTTAGTATGAATCGGTGCCTGAGAGCACATGAGTAGGAAGAATAACCTCCACAAACACAGCGTAGGTGTTTGGAGTCTCAAGGGAATACAGGACCTGACAATAGCCCGAGACACACAACCTGGACACATATCCGAACTTCAAACTGTCCCCTTCCACTGCCTAGCGGCCCTACGATCTCTTGCTGCACTAAGAACACCTTGGTAACAGCAAATTGGCAAAGTGGCTCCTTCCACAACGCAGCCCTGCATTGGCTGTCCCACACTCTGTTGCTAGGGAACAGCTTATGCCTTGCTCGGGTTGCGGCCAATCAAATGACAAGAGTGAGTTCTAGGAAGGAGGGGGTTTATGTTTGTAGCCGCAGCGAGGCAAGCAATGCAGCAGACTTGTGTAAGACAGGTTAACGTGAAACAGAAACAAATCCACACAATAGCTAGCCCCGATTAAGGAATTAACAAACACCGTCAACGTTTTTAGCAACATTTATGCATTCCGGAAATATCTAAACAACTGATTAGCTTAGCACAGGAGGAGGAAGAACAGGCCCTACAACTGTCTGACTCTACAATAAAACAACTGTGGAGAGCAAAATGTGTTTGCTCAACAGGAAGATGAGCTAAATGTGACTCTATGAGATATGCTTGTCCTAATTCATTGTGCAAAATCAGCGCTCATGGCGTCTTCTTAACACTACTGTGTCCGGTTCACTTGTCACATCCTAATTTCATGCCTCACATGTGTCTTGCATGTGCAGCGCGCGTGTCCCTCTGCTCAACGGTTGTAAACATTGTCCACGACACGCTTACATGAGCCCATCAATTAAAAAGCGCGCTCGACAAACCCGGCTCTTTGCAAATACATTGGTCCTTATGAGGGCTGGCACAATGCAATACAGACTCTCACTTCCATTGAAATAATACCATATCTCTGGTGAGCCAAGGGGAATGGAATAATCATGCGGCTTCCTTTAAACACGCACTGTAGTGTGCAAATGTGTTTTGTAGTGAATCTAGGACTAGTATGTTGACTGCTTAATACAATGTGGATCGAATTCACTTAACAGTTGCGCAACTTTTGAAAGTCACTTAGCAGGTGCAAAACGTGCTGGAATATTGGCATGGGTATTTCAGTCATTGTCATCCTGTATCAGCGCAAACACGTTTTCTTTCTATGCAAATTAGGCTAATAGAGAGCAGTGTATTCACACAAAGTGAGTACTATTTGCTTGCTGCAATTAACACAGTGTTAACTATCTGCAGTGCACTCCCAACCAAGACTGAGAAGAGCACTATAACCAACCAAAATCCAGACACACAGGGTAGTTGAGTACACTTTAGGCATTTTAAAGAGCCGGCTTATGTGCCTAGACTGAAGCAATGCTGTACTGTCCCAGGAAAGTACACCTGATAGCTGCTTAACTCCAAAAACTAGCATCATTGTCACAAACAATTTAGTCCATACATTTCTAACTACCCAGGGCTGGATGTTTGTAATAGCTCATACATGTAAGGTCTGTAACGTTTGCTGTGATTACGTGTTGTGTAATGCCAAAGTATACTTCGATTTTTATGCGTACACTGCACGTGCCATAAATTTCATCTTCAGCATAGTATGTGCCTACTGTACGTGCACAGACTGATTTTCTAACCGTGATACTCTGTAAGTTCAGTGTGCACTTGCACCTTGAACATTTTTTGCACCATGTAGTTTGTCCACAAGATACTAACACTGCACTGGTTCGTTATTTCACAGTCTAAAAAAAAAAGACATAACAATAACAAACTACTGGAAACAGTAACGAAAACAGCAGCTGCTAGTTTAGAAGAGCACAAAGTCAGTTTTAGCAGTTTATAACTTCTTAAGAGATACAGCACAGACACTAGACAAAACTTTCTAGTGCGCATGTGTTGAGCACCTGCGCTTGTGCATGCTATCAAATATAAATGTTGAAAGGCTATGCATTTGGCTGAATGCATATGCTATGTTTTTGTGTCAAAACTGAAGAATGCATTGAGCTTAACATTATTTCATAGGGTACAGACTATGCTAGTACACTAAAACTGCGTCCCAAATGACGCACTATACACTATGCACTTATACACTATGTACTTACACACTATGTACTCAACCATGTAGTGTATGAATTATATAAGGTTATTTTGTCATTCATAAACAGAGTCTGATAGCCCCTCCCCCTTCGCTACATAATTAAAGTTGCGACAGTTGAGTGCATGAAGTGTTCAACATTCCACACTTTGTTTTTTCGGTTAATTAAGTGCATCATCCGGGTATTTAAAGTGCACTTCTTTTTGGAATTTTCAATGTGAACACACTACTTGCTTTATTTATACTATAAAACATTATAGAATAGTGCATAAGTACGCAGCTTAAGTAATTAGCTTGCCAAATGCTTAGCTAGTACACCAAGTGGTTAGTTTGCCAAAACTACAAAAACATAAAAAATGAGAAATGTTTAATTTTACAATCTATTTCTTGTGGGCATTAATGATAATAATAATGTAGTTCAGACGACATGCATCATACAGCAATTTTGTAGGATTTCTAGTCAGGCACTAAAATGAGTACACTTTAAAGGTTCTTTTAGTCAATGAAATTGCTCTGGGGTCATTGTTGTGGAATTACAAATGACATTTTGGGCATGTTTGCACTCTCACCTGATTTGCATAATTCTTTTAGTGAATCAAGTACTAAAACAACATAGCATGCAAATAAGCACTATTCGTTTTTTGTGAAATGCACACTGTATAAACAAATACTGACCTTTCTCTTTTTCTCTCTCAACCAACAGGGCTCCAACTCTATTCTGGTAGTCATGGTGATTTTGCTCAACATTGGAGTCGCCATTTTGTTTGTCCATTTTTTTATTTAAACTCTGCATTGCCTATCAATTCCTCTTGTCCAGCTACACTATTATCAAATCAATACTAGTGTCATCACAACTGATCTGGTCCCGGCCCGTTTTTTAAACAAACGACCAGTGTACTTCTACTGAAGTTACAGCAAGTCAATACAAGGACTGAGGAAGGCAACGACACAAAACTGGGCACAGCTGTTCTGTCTGCTTTTCTGTCTCCAAAGAACTCTTTTTTGTTTTCTTAATTTCATTTTTTTTTTTTTTTTTTACCTGAAATAGTTACAAGCATCCTTTTGAACTTCTAGTTTTATCCTATGTATTCATTCACTCATTAATGCTGTTATAAATTGATATACTTGTTTCTCTTTTTTATTTCATATTCCTTACTTGCCTTTTTCTTGACAATGCTGGTGGCTTTTTTCATTTTTTCGTCTGGTTTTGGTTTGTATTTGGGTGTTGGACTCATTTGAACGGTGGCTTTGGTGAGGGAGGGTGTGCAAGGTGGCGTAAGGGTGAAGGGCGACCACCATCAGCATCTTTTCGGGTGATAGCAGCGTTACACAGCTATGATGTCAACAGGTTCAAAGTGATGGGAAACGGCCCCTGTCTAACCCCACCCGCCTCCCTCGCGCACCTCTCCTAAGCATTGCTTGTGTTTCTCCATGTCCTTGTTTTTGTCACTCATTGGAATAACACACCAAACGCTCCTCTCATTTCCAGTACACCTCCATTTTCCTTCTGTGTGGTACGTTAACTACCAGCGGACTCCAGAATGTCATGGTGAGCCTGAAATGAGAATTAAAGATACTTTTTAATTACATTGGACCTAAAATGAGTTACAAAGCTTTTTGATGTCTAAACACCGTCGAATTTGCCTAAAAATGTTGCATATGTCGAAAAGAAGACGGCTAAAGAAGCACAACCACACCAAAGTGGGTTAGTAAAAGTTCAAGTCTGGTAATCACAAAGAGACAGCGCCACCAGCGTTTCAGTATCTGCAACATTTGCACTCGGGCGAATCTGACCCATATGCATTTGGAAAAATTCCCAAATCCAAAAGTTCTACGATTTGAAAGGGCTTCATCATTAATCTTGCTCCAAATTAAACTTTTTTTTCCCCCAGCAGAATAAATCATAACACAGTTCGACACATTTATCTTTTCATAAACAGGTCCTGGCTGCATGTAAGATTATACACTGTACATTCAACACGACGTAGCATGGGTTTGATCTTTGGAAGCACTTTCCTACGTTTGAGCTTTTCTGCAACATTATATGTTATTTAAACATTGTTTGAATGTTGTATGAGGGCTAGCACATGACATTCTGTGAGGTCATCATCATTACAGCGCCCCCTTACTCTCTTTGATGAAATCACGAGAACGTGTGAGCACCTGCCGACCTCACCATGCACACCTGATAGCCACATGCTGCGCGAGATTCTGGCGTTCCCGACCAGATATTCAAGAGACTGTTAACGTTTTTTTCCCAACTGCTGCTTTCAAAAAACAAATATTTATTGATAAAATGAAAAAAAAAATACTTTTTTAGCTATTTGCAAGACGTCTGAAAAATGCCGACTGCCTTGTTTTTCTAAAAGTAAAAGAAAAAAAACAAAGTTGCATGCTAACATATGTTTTAGTTTTGTATAGATAACCTTATCGGGAAAAATCGTACGGAAAAGTGTGCTAGTAGTTTTGGATGTGGCGTAACAACTGCAAAATTTAATTTGGACTTGTTCAACACAATCTCATGCGAATTTGTAAGATATTGTACAAATTGGTGATTTTGTATGAATTCGTACGATTTGACGTATGAAAACGTAACATTCATAGGTAAAATTTCACTATAAGAATGCATCTCAAAGGAGATCGTACAAATTCGTTGCCAATTCGCCAACATACTTACAAACTTTCATAAGAGTGTGTTCAAATCTTTTACCTTATTGGCCAACGCCATGATACACAGTGGAACAGGTCTGTTCGGGTATGCCAATGCTAAACCCTTGGTCTGAGTGCTGGTCTTGGCACCCAGCGGCCTTTCCGCCCCAAAATCAGAGACGAAACTAACAATCAAAGAGAGGTGTTTTGTTTATTTTTTTATAGCCAGCTAACAGAACACAAAGATTGAGATGTTTTTATAGCATGTGTGTATGGGCTTGTACTTTCCCCCTTGAGTCTGTCCTCCTGGCAATGATTCATTCACAGTTTGTGTACTCTCTCTCTCTATCCCTCTTTCTCGCCCACCTCCCTTCCTTCCCCATATTTCTCCGTTTCTCTATCCAGCCGAAAAAAGGAAAACAAAAGACCAACAAAATGAAATGTACAAATGACAAATATGCTGATGTAAAGGAACGCAAGCTGGGGGCCCAAATGTATGGAATCGTACATTTGCTCAACTCAACTCGAGTCCTTGGGTTGGTCCGAGAAGTTTGCAAATTTGCAGACTGGCTCACTTTGATACCACAACGGCTGTATGTGACGGGGATGGTGGGATTCCAAAGGGTCTTTGAAGCAGGAAGTTGCTGCAGTTGACCCACACCGCCAGCTCTTGTATCGTTTGACCTGGATGTATCCGTCACCCTATGCGCCTATAGCATGCCCAAGCATGCCCAGTTCTTTTATCTCTCTCTCTTTCTCTTCCTCTATCATTCAGTTCTTTACTTTTCCTGGGAGTCTGTTTCTTTTTGAGTTATATGGAGAAAATAATGAAAGTGTTTGAAAGTAAGCTCTTGTGTTGTGGTTATTGAGTCTGGTATTGAGTCCCCCCCAATACCCCCCAATTTTTCCTTTTGATTTTGGAGTAAAATACGGCAAGTTTTTCACAGGTTAAGATTCACTCCTTGTATTTAATTAAGTTTGAGTGAAAGTGATACAAGATTCTCAGTGCAGACAATTGCAAAAAAACAAAACAAAACAAAACAAAAAAAAAACAGACAAATGCCTGCATTGAGATTTCCCCAGTGAGAGTGTGCCATCACTATAGCAACCTTCATATGGAATTGTTCTTAAGCATGCCAGAGGTGTGGCCAAAAAATAGGGGTGTGGCATTTCTCACTGCACACATCACACATGAGGATTATGTTATTTTGAAGAAGAAAAAAACAGCACTGTCAGGACGTCCTCTACAAAGACTGTCAAAAATTTAAATGAATCTACTTGATGTACTGCGAGCAAAAAAAATTGAAATGCAATGAAAATATGAAAAACCGTCTGCAAGGGCACAAGGCCAGTTCATTTCATCTTCAAAGTCTCTCTCATGTCCTTGTTTTGTCTCTTTCTCTCACTTTCATCCTTGTCCTCTCCTGTAGAAACTCACCCCACATGTCATCTCTACTATTCTCACATCACTGAAGCATGAGGTGGAATGCTTACAAATAAGCATAAAAATCCACCCCATAACTGTCTCGAGAAGGTTTGCACCGGGTTCACCTAGACACCTGTGCAAAACCTCTCAGTTTTAAAGGAATATTTTGTCTGAAATGAAGATTCTGACATTATTTACTCACCTTCATGTCACTCCAAACATATATGACTTTCTTTCATCTCTGAAACACACACACACTAAATGGGAAATGGATCTGTCAAACACTAAATAGACCAAAAAAAAAAAAAGTACTCCATAACAGTATTGTAAAAGTGGTCCATACATTAATTTGCTGCAAGAACCAGACTAAACTTTAAGTAGTGATTGTATCTCACGACATGTGTCTCAGCATTCTAAAAACAGGCTACTTAAAGGGGGAGTACAATGCTGTTTCATGCATTCAGAGTTGTTTACACTGTTAAAGAGTTGGATTCTCATGCTAAGCATAGACAAAGTTTCAAAACGCAATTTTGAAGTATGACAGCGTATTTCTGTGGCAAAAATCTCACTTCCGGGTTCGTACAAGTTTAGGATCATGGCTCTTGCTGACGTAAACGACAGTGGAACTCCTTATATGGGCATTTCTCCCAGAAGAACGCGCCCGTGCACGCATCGACGTGCTTCATTCGGCTGAACTGCTGCACAGGACTCGCTCGGGAAGAATGTCTCTGAAGAAGTGTGTTTTTGGTTGTGAGGGAAAGATAACCTTGTTCAGCTTCCCGAAAGAACCCAGCCTTACGTGAACAGTGGATGCAGTTTGTTTTTCGGGTGAGCAATGGAGTTTCACAAGTGTGTTTGTTTACTAACGTTTTATAAACAAGGCCAGTTCGAGCTGGATTTGCACATCGTTTGATACTGAAAGATGGAGCGGTCCCAGCTATAAAAGATCCCGGTCATGATTCAGAACTACAGATGGTAAGTGAAACGGCATCAAATGTCTCTGTTTTGTTGGCGATCGGCGCAAGTGCTCGTCACTCTTTAGCTCCGCCCACACGGCGCGCCTCCAGGAGCTCGGCTTTTTCCGGAGAGAATCGTAAAGCTCTATCTTTCTTTTATAAATATGATAAAACTAAAGACTTTTTGAGATATGAAGGATGCAGTACTACTCTATAGGTACTCAAGATTAACATGAGATTGGGTGAATCTGTGTGTGTTAGGTCCCCTTTAAGGCTGCGTCCGAAAGCCTAGGCAGCTGACTTGCTGCCTCGCGACCTTATCAGGCAATGACTTTTCAGGCAGCATTTTTGCACGGAGGCACCTCGTGAAACTGATTTCGGACAGGCTTCTGAGGCAGCGTAACGGTTTAATGATCTAAAACAAAATGGAACGAGTTTTGGTGATAACTAAACGACTATTTAATTACTATTTCTCACTAGGAATAACATCAAAAGTGCAAAAAGTTATTGACACATTTGTGTGTATATTTACACACAATCTGACCACCAAACGCAACTTTCAGACGGCATCTTTATTTATTTTTTTTTAGCTCAACCGTCACGGAATGGAACGCACAGGATTGTGGGATATCAAAGGCAGCGAAGGATACATCTATGCTGACTTCAAAATTCGATCAGTAGAAGGTACCTCCGGAGACAGGCTCACTGCAGAGGCGCTGGTGTGTGGCCGCACTTTTAGCCAATCAGGAGGATCAGCAGACAGGTGTGATGATTCATGAGTGACGGGTTTTTAGCGCGATAACGGATCTGATTTTGAATTTATAACTGTATAATGTCTAAGTTACATGGTAAAGAGTGGGAGAGTGCTTTAACTCTCAAAAGGTGAATTACACCTGTTGAGGGAGAGATGACACTAAGGTCACATCAGAGCACAGTTAAATTATTTAATCAAAATCTATATCTATACGATCCTGTCTTATCTTTTAAACGGTCCAGATTGGTATATCCTTGAAAGCTGCTGGTCTTGTTAGTTTTGTCTGTGGCTGTGCAAAGTTCTGTAATGTTCTACAATATTACTTCACGAAAAAATTCCTCTAAGCGCATCATTGTTGTTGTTGTTGTGTTTTTTATTTATTTATTTATTTATTTATTTATTTTTTTGTTGTTGGATTATCAGACAGTATGCATCAATGAATGACACAGTTTTCACTGTCATGGTGTGTGCATAAATGAGTGTGAAATACCTAATTACGCTGCTTATTACTATCACTTATATTGGGCACTTTTTGCATTTAAATTCTGACTGTTGAAAATGATGCATAGGCCTATGTGTTTTTTCGAGGGTATCGGTTAATTTCTTGATTGCCATTTTGACAGTGTCTGCTTGCATATTTTAATCATATTTGGTAATTCTCTTTACTGTATTTGCCCCGATTTGATCCATAGGAAATTTATCCATCGTTATATTTATATTATTTTGTCTTCATTATTTAGTTTTAAGCAGTTAAAAATGGCTCTTATCATCCTTGATTGACATTCTATCACATTATTTTGACAGTTAAAGTTTTGGGGGTTTTTTGTGAGCTTTTGGGCTGGAAAGCGTCCATCCAATGTGGCAACACTGGCTGCGAACTATGCGCTGCAAACGTCTAAATAGGCACGCAAAGAAGTACAGCTCCTAATGCAGGCGTGTGAGTTGTTGCAATCTATTTTTGGAGTGATTTCAATGTAATCTAAATATAAACTTCTTCTGTCAATCAGCGTCTTTTCTGGAAAGATCCTTCACTGCTTTATTACGAGTTTAAAAGAGCTCGAGCGCCGTTGACGCGCCCAGACGCGACGCTTTGAATTTGCGCGTACAATGAATGACATCGCGTCGAGCTGACTGGCAAAATAGCTACAAAAATAAAAGCAGAGAAATTTGTATTCAAAGTTAAAAAGCAAGCACACTAAAACTTTTTTTTAATGGTTCAAATAAAGGATTTCAGGTGTAGCCTATATTCTAAATTCGGCTAATGATTAGGATTACTGCTCTAACATAACACTTATTTAAGTTTCAACTAGCCTAACTAAATAACTTTTTTTTCTGCTTAGTAGCGATCGTGTCTTTCTGTTCCACTTGATTTTTGTACGTATGTAGTATGTCATATTTAAGGTAACAATGCAATACATAATATCATATTATTGTAATTAATAATACGACAATATCTGTAGTCAATATTGATTAAATGGGACGGGGAAATACTGCCCATACCCAGCTAGGAAAAAAATGATAAAAGCACTTACTGAAGTGATATTCTGGAACTGCGATTAAATTAAAAAATAACAACAACAACAATAACATCAAAAAAAGAAAAGGAAAAAAAAAAGAGATTACCTTAGATAACGTTTGATTAAGTTTGCACCCATTACTATTTTTAATGTTTTTGAAATAACACAAAAGATATTTCTTATTATTATTAAGCCTGTATTTATTTGATCAAAAATACAGAAAAAAAAAAACCCAGTAATATTCAGCAATAATGTGTTAGATAAAAAGTGATGGTTAAAACTTATATTGTTATAAAATATTTTTAATAATCAAAAAATCCTGAAAAAGTATCAAGGTTATAAAATAAACATTAAGCACTGTTTCTAACATTGATAATAAATCAGCATATTAGAATGATTTATGTAGGATCATGTGACACTGAAGACTGGAGTAATGGCTGATGAAAATTCAGTTTTGCATCACAGAAATATAGTAAAATAGAAAACCATTATTTTAAATTGTAATAATATTTCACAATATTATTGTTTTTTTTCTGTATTTTTGATCAAACAGGCTGAATCCATGCTTGATGTGCATAAGAGACTTCTTTCAAAAACATTTAAAATAGTAATGTTTCCAAATTTTTGAACTGTATGAGTAAAAATATACAAAATTTAAAATTAAATGTTGTATAAATAAAAAGGTTAGGAATCATATTTGTTTCAAGTGCTTTTTATTGGGGGTGGGGGGGCCTCCAACATGAATTTTGCCTAGGGCCTCCTAACATCTAGAACCGGCTCTGGGTTAAAGCAAAAAAAAAAATCTTTTGATTGAAAATTTTTCCTCGGCCAAACCCCATTCCACAGCCATACCTGTCAGTTTAAGAGCGTGTTTTTCTTCTTGTAATTAGGAGAGCTTGTCCTCCTAATTTAAAAAAAAAAAAAATTAGGACCACCTTCTAATCAATAATAAAAAATTCTGATAAAAAATTAGCCTTCTTAATACGAGGTGACATTTGACTCCTTAAAGTGACTTTGCAGGGGCATTTTCTTTTTACCTTTGTAAATGCATTTTTCTAATTTTATTAAATGTATGCAGTGTTTCCTCTAGGATTTATTCCAGCTGTGGTGGCAGGACTATTTCCTACGGACCACGCCCCCTCCCCACCCAAGAATCACGTGCACTCAGAATTGAATTTATTTTAACTAAAAAAGACAAGTAAATAGTAAATAATATAAGAAGAACAAATAAATTAATGACAATCAATAGCACAAACAAAAACAATAACAAAATACAAATTGAATTAACAGTACTTTAATTTTTTCAGTTAGGTCTAAATATCTATTCAACTGTAAAAAGTCTTCATTGTATAATGAAAGACAGCATCAGGTTTATTTAGGCTGCTGTCTCTTTAAGACCTCATGCACGGATCTAATATGTTACATATTTATGCTTTCTTTTCTTTTTAGGAGAGCTTGTCCTCCTAATTTAAAAAATGTAGGAGCACCTTCTGATCAATAATCAAAAATTCTGATCAAAAATTAGCCTTCCTAATACAAGGTGACATTTGACTCCTTAAAGTGACTTACAGGGGTATTTTCTTGTTACCTTTGCAATGGCATCATTTTCATCTGTCAAATTCAAAAATTTAAATTTTTTTATTTAAAACAATATAATAAGAAGTAGAATAAGACAAATAAGTTACCAATCATATGAAATTAGTATTAATAAAAAATTAATTTGTACTACAGAGGTGGCACAGAAGAACACAAAAATACAAGTACGGTTACATTGCTGAAATAATACTCAATGACAAGTAAAAGTACTGGTGTCAAAACAGTACTTAAGTAAAAGTACAAAGTACTCCTCTCAAAAACTACTCAGAGTACTAGTTACTAGTTACTTTTTAGCCGGCGATATTTAATGAATTACCAAAAAGTATTCATTCATGTCAAAGATCTTTGTGGATAATAGCTACTTTGTCAATAAGATAAAAGTGGGTTTTGTTCAAAGTATGTGAATTAGTGATCATGATACAGGAATTTCTAACTTCAATATCTTGAAAAATATCAAAGTACCAGTGAACCGGAAGTTGCAGCTGACGTCAGTGTTGTGATGTATTTCCAAGTGAAACGAAATATTGAATAAAGGGCAGGGTTTTATTGTGGTGCACCTCCACTCCACCTCTTGCTCAAAGCATATTCACGGTTGATAGGAGTGGTTAAGAATATCTGCTTGTTACGTCTGACATCACACTTCAACGCTTCTGGGTCCTAACACTCTGCCAGACGCCCCAAAAAAAACGACTGTGCTAATATACACACACAATGTCATGTAATACTGAAAAATTATAACCCTAACCTTTATCTCCATACTGAAATCCCAGATGGCCAGACAGTGTTTCAGCTAAAATATTAGTATCTAAGACACTGTGAGAACGGAGACTGTAGTGCGCACAGCAATATTTTAAATGCTTAGCTTAAATATGTAATATTAATTAAATAGTGCTCATAAGTGGCTGTTGAGATAGTATTCTCAAGTGAAATGAGTAGAGGCTTGGACCTGGAAACAGCAGTCCTTACGTCTCCCCAAGCTGTCAAACTGGCATCATCAGAGCGAGAACGCCATTCCAGAGCAGAAGCAAAATTTTCAGTTTTTGATTAAAGATTACAATGGCAGACAATTTTTTTTTTTCCAGTGTATTGACTTGCATGGTTTAATTGTTCACTACAAGACTAGTAATGTGCACTAAAAAAGTAAGTAGGGTCATTTTTGATTTCATGACAACTAATCATTTTCAATACCAATGGCAAAACTACCACATAATGTATGCCATTTAGATATTTAAAAAAAAATTTGTCCATCCAGTTTTTCAAGGCAATCATTACTTCAAGCTTATTTAAATCTTTGAAATTGGTTTAACCCAAGTCTTCCAAAAAGACATATTTGCTTTATATGATGAACAGATTTTAATATAGGCTTTTATTTACATATATATAAATATTGATCAATTACCATTACAAAAATCTCAATCTTAAACATTTGCTCATTCTGTGTATTTGTGTCTTTAAAATAGGGTAACTTTGTTGCAAAAGCTTACAGCAAAAGGAAGTATGATTTCCAATTTGATTTCAAACTGAATTGAATTTACAAAGGACAAGTACACAGTCAGTAATACAATTCAGATGGCTTTGACCTGTAATGTATGTAGTGATGCAGTTAGACAGACTTGGATATTTATATGTACAAATCATACAAATATCCCATTCCAAAACATTTCTAGCATACTTACATTGTAAAGAAATTAAAGTTCCATCTTTGATTGTTGAAAGACTTGCTGGTGCATTTCACTTACAGCTAATAAAATTTCCTGTAGCATTTTCATCGGTCAGGCGTGGATCTAATCTGAATGGTTGATAACTTTTGACAAAGTTTAATCCAGGAGCAAAGAAATAATTTCTAGCATGGAGAGATCGCGACTGCACACAGTCTGAGTGCGCACAAGCAATATCGGAGTGAGAGGACAGGCAGTTCATTCCCTACTAACAATTCTTGGTTCCCAGAACGTTCTGGGAACGTTTGTTTTTGGTTCCCAGAACGTTATTTTTTTTAGGGTTTGTTTTTGGTTAGCCAGCGTTACTATGTTTTCAGTGAGAAGCTGCAGCCGTGGCGGGGATGATTTTTGGTGTGCCGACAGAACAACAACAACAACAACAACAACAACGCGCTACATGTTTCTTTTCCCCTCACTTTTTCCAAATGAATGGAAATCCGTCGTAGTGACGGAAAACTTTAATCCCTGCATTTATTACACTATTTGAGAAATGTAAGCCTATTTACGTCCTTAAATTTATGAAAAGTGAATTTAAGACATTAAGGACAGGCGGGAACCCAACCCTGCAATTGATGGAAATCCGTCGTAGACTCGCTGCAATTAACGGAAATCCATCATAGCGACGGAGAACTTTAATCCCTGTATTATTTGATAGTTCTTATTTGCATTTTTTCTAGCAAGATCTGGCAACACTGAGTCCAGACGTGCCTTGTTCCCTTTGAATTCTAATGCCATTACACCAGTGTACTTATACTGGGCATCGGTGGCATTTTTACATGACTGCCTCTTTCTCCTCTCCACCAAAACTGTGCGTCTGACCGGCTGCCTGTCTGTTTGGTGGACGTCTGCTAGGAAGTTAAGCCAATTTTGTCTGAGATTACTGTAACTGAATCACTCTGTTGAGTTCAGCCTTGTCCCAGTACTAGAAGAGGATTATGGGTGATTTCTTTAAATCTACTGGTAAGACGGAAGTCGAGGAGGAGAAAGAGAGCTCTCAAAACAACCCTAACATCATATAGGGCCTAGGCAAAGCTCACAAAAACATTTCCAGGTCACCTCAAATCAAAACAAGAAACTTTTTTCGCATAAACAAAATTAGGCCCATTATTAAAGGGATAGTTCACCCAAAAATGTGTTGTTCTAATGCTGTATGCGCTTCTTTCTTTTTCAGACCACAAAAAATAAAATTTTTTTTTAAATGTCCCATTCACGCTTGCCCATATAATGGCAGTAGGCTCTATGGAGATCAACATCAAGCTTTTGAAAAAGATGCAAAAGTATCACAGAACGGTCCCACGTGACACATGCCATATATTCTAAGTGTTCTAGGGGTACGTGATTGAGTTTGGTGTGAAACAAACTGAAATTTAACATTATTTCATGAATATCCTGATTTGGCCGTTGGTTTCTGTGCACGACTGCACGTTCATGAAAAATCTAATTTAATAAAATCGTGACATGACTGATCATCACAATTTAGTTTTTTTTTTTTTAACTCTCATTATTCTTAATTATATTCAAGAGATTTCCATTATTCTAAGTGTCATTTTTGAGCTATATTACAGTGAAATATGATAAGTTACACAATTATACAATCATTTTATTTACAACAGCACAGATTAAAGGCAGTGCAACAAAAATTACTATGATTTAGAAATGTATAAGTAACTTAAGTAATGGAAACATTTTTGCATTACATTAATGAGTAAAAAAATTTACTGTAGTAAAATAATTTTAAATCAGTATGTCAAATATGATAATGTAGGTAGTTTAAAACAGTATTACGAATGAGATTTTTTGCATTAGGGTAAAGAATGTATTCATCATAACTGCATGCAATGCAACAATAATAATAATGCTAATAATAATAATAATAATAATAATAACAACAACAACATACACACTATTGGTCAATAAGATTTTTTTAAGTTTTTTTAAAGAAGTCTCATATGCTTACCAAGGTTGTATTTCTTTGTTTTATATATCTCGTTAGTGAAGTTGAAAACAGTTGTAAAACCATGAAATTATACGTCTTTACCGTCACTTTTGATCAATTTACTGCATCTTTGCTGATTAGATAGATAGATAGATAGATAGACAGATATTAACCTATAATCAAAAGATACAAATATTTTTGTGTGAGTCTACTGCATCAATTCTTTTTGAAACTTCATTGTAACAACTTTGGTCAGTAAAAGACCATTAAATGGCTTCATTTACAAGCCTTTTCAAACTGTGTCCAAACAAATTAGATAATGTGAGGAAACGTGTCCCCAAGCTATAGAATTAGCCAAGCCTCAATTATGAATCATTATCTTTTATCAAACTCTCGTTCTGATTGGTTCAGCAGACTAATGAGGTCATAAGAACAGCCACTAGGTAAATAATTGGAATCAGTCAAGTAACGTGACCTACAAACATCTTAGTAAATCTTCAAGAACTAGCAAATCTGTCCCGGTTTCTCCCTCTCGCTGTCTGTCTTTCTCTCTCACACACATTCTCTTCTGACGCGTCTCTGACGACAGCAGGTTCATGTGCTTCAGCACGTCAGAGCAGGGCTGTAAAAACGGTGACTTTTTAGTTATTTATAAACTCTGTCTTTTTAAAAAGAAATTCAGAATTTAAAAAAAGATGGCGAGATGGAGAGAGAAAGAGGGGAGATGAGAGACAGTTGGCTGCATAATCATAACCTCATCCATTTCTCTATCCGCCATTTATTATTCATTAGCTTCTCTTTCTACATCACTCATTCTTCACAGCCAACTAAGAAATAGGTCAATGTGGGAAGCGCCTTTCATTTGGAAACTGTGATTGCCGCTTGGCCATCCGCTTTAGCTTTCTTCAGCTCAAAGACGAAACTTCTTATAGATGTTTCTGTCTTTCACAAAACACATCTGTTCTGATATTTGTTGCACGTTTACACAAATACTGCATTTTAAAAAGCTGTGATGACAAAATGACAGCAGTTTGAGACACACTGCAACTATAACTATAGTAGAGCATATCAACAGATATATAGCAGGGTTCGACACTAACTTTTTTCCATTCCATTATTTTTAATCACTGGAAAAGAATATTTTGCATTATTTCCTTTAAAAAAAAAAAAAAAAAAAAAAAAAAAAACTACTTTTGTCCAGTGTTATTGTTAACAAACTATTAAAATCTTTTCATTAATTGAAACAAAGCTGAATAAAATAAAACGTAAATAATGATAAACTGTCAAAAAATTAAAAATTAAAAACTAAACTGGAATAAGAAAACTAAAAAAAATAAAAAAAATAAAGCAAATAACAAAATGACTAAAACTAAAAAAAAATTAATATAAATAGCATATAAAAAACATTGCTTTTGTATATTTTTTTTCCCTGTTGTGATTTAATTTTCACTAGTTTTGTTTAGAGCAGGAATGTATTGTTACAACAATAAAAAGACAAAAATAAAAAAATAAAAAAATCATTTAAGCCAATACTGATGATAATAGGTAAAAGGTTAAAGTTGTTCAAAGAAGAACAACATTCACTAAGTTATCCTTTTCTACATTAATATTTCTGACTTTTTTTTAATTCACGTATATCAGATAAGGGGAAAAAAAGGTCTCAACTGTTCTTGAAAATATTCACTTATTACTAACTTTTTTGACAGTTGATAACAGAACTGTCATCGTTAGTCAGGAAGAATGGTGCTGAAACAAGTTAAAAATGTTTTCCTTTCTCTTTGACATTTAAAAAAGGGCAGGAAAATAAGATTCTGAATAATCTTTGATTTCTCGGGACCACATCACTAAGGATATTACATAATTACTTTAAACAAACAGTTTATGTTGAGGGAGCAAATTTATGTTGCATATTGTTACCAGTAACCCTTAAAAAAAAAAAAAAACAATTTGCTTCAGCTAAATAATGAAATAATTTAATCAAATATTATGAAAACTGAATATTGCATAGCATAGTATGATTTAGAGAAGTGGTCACAACCCAAAAATAGCTTCCCCTTACAAAAAAAAAAAAAAAAAAAAAAAAAAAAAAATCACATGAATTTCACATGTGGCCACATATACAGGTGATTCTGCACATGTGAAATTCCACGTGTGAAGCGTGTGCTTTGCACATGGGAAATGTGTGTTTCTCTGCACATGTGAAATTTCAAGTGTGAAAACCTATTATAACACATGGAAACATTTTCCACATGTGATCCACATGTGAAAACCTATTATAACACATGGAAACATTTCCACATGTGATCCACATGTGCTCTTATGTTGCAACATGTGGTGACATGTTGTCTTTATGTGATCACATGTGAAAAATCTATGGACACAACTGATCACATTTGGAAAATATATGGACACGTGATCACATGTGGAAAATGTGAAATTCATGTGGTTTTTCTGTAAGGGTTCTGAATCTGACTAGAAAGGGTTACTGAAAGCAGGGGGGGAAAAAAACAATGCTTAATGCAAATAATGAAACTACTCTGAGATTCAGCTTCTGGTAACAATAAAAAAAAACACTGACAAAATAGTGAGAAGGCCATGTTTTTTTAAACATTAAAATCAGAAGAACATGCTTTAGCTGCTTTAAAACTCAAACACATTAATTTGTTCTCTTTTGTGCACTTTCAGACACACACACAGCTTGCTAATATATATGATAACATATCCATTCTCTTTCTCACAAACAAACTCTTTAATTATCTTCTCTCATACACACACATACAAACACACACACACACACACACACGTTTAATCTCATTCCTGATCCTCAAAGAACACCTTGGCCATGGCGTGGCCGACCTTTTGTACTTTCTTCTCTTTGGCGTCAGGACCCATGTTGGCTCGGGCCAGACCCAGCCAGTACTTCTCAGTCCGTGTTTGATAATCTGTAAGCGCTTCTCCAGGCTTTACTGGAGGATGGTCTGCATCTGATAGAGAGATACAGAGAAAATGTCAACACCTGTCCAGATTACCACTTCTGCTCTCTTTCAAAATCTATAAACTTTTTGGTTTTCCTAAACAACTTTGGTGTCACCACTTTACGTCCAATGTAAAACCCCAGACCTGAAGTACTGAAATGGAGACACTCTGAATGCGAAACGCCCCCGATGTGGATGAGGCAACAAAGTCTCTTTGTTTAGCATGCTACCTAACCATGAAGCAGCCACAAGCTAACAATCAGTGATGTTATTACAACTGACAAGCGAAACAGGCATCTAACAATAATGAATTTAAGCGAGAAGGACCCCAAAGCAAAACACACAGCTCTGGTTGTCAAAGAGAATCAGTGGATGTTGACCTGGGCCTTGGCAGCTAAACCCTTTGTCATCTGCTCATGTCTACCTCATGGACCTGACCCAAATCATGGCCTTAATCATTAAAGGAAAATGTATGTGTCCACCCTCAGGGATGGGCTTTGAATCTCTTAAACAGGCATCATTTTGAACCATTCAAAAGTAAATATTAAACTTACTATCTAAATACTTTTCTCTGTCACAAATGTGTCTGAAATGCAGTATTAAATTGCCATTTCTGAAATACACACCTTCTTCACTCTCCTCTTCGGATTCCTCCTCTTCCTCATCATCTTCCTCATCATCACCGTCCTTTGCTGCTGCTGCTTCTTCTTCTTCATCATCCTCTGATTCTTCCAGCCACTCCTGTGTCTCTGTAATAAGAATTCAGTGCTCAAGTTTCTTGTTTCTTATACTTGTTTGTACTGAACATTCAAATGTGATGTTACAGTTGAAACAGCATTCGATGAGAATTCTTCATTCTCTGAAAAAAGTGTGGATATAAACATTTCAGCAACTAAACAATTAAAAAAAAACCCCTGAAATTCACAAAATAACTATTTGCAATAAAACGTATAGATAAATATGAATGATGGAAAGATGGAATGATAGAGAGCGAGAGAGAGAGATAGTTAAACACACAGACAAACAAATGATGGATAGAACAAATGACAGATAGAGAGTGAAACCAGCAGACAATGTTGCCAACTCCACAGTTTTATGGTGGAATTGGGTTACTTTTACACCGTTGCTGCGGGTTGTTTTTTAGTCCGTGGGTTAAAGTGATCTCCCCCCTCTCTCCAGAACACGATTTCAACGGACCCCCGACAGAGGGAAAAACTGCGATTGAGCTAGGTTTGGGGTAGTTTTGAATAGCAATTAGGCTAGTTCTGTTTCGCAGACCTGCCAACAGACAGACAGATGATAGATAGATTGTGAAAGAGACAGACAAACAAATGACAAGAAAGAGACAGACAAATAGTACAATAGGATGATAGATAGATAGATAGATAGATAGATAGATAGATAGATAGATAGATAGATAGATAGATAGATAGATAGATAATCAGACAGATAGAGTAAGAGACAGACAGACAGACAGACAGATAGTTAGATAGTGTCAGAGACAGACAGACAGACAGATAGATAGATAGATAGATAGATAATCAGACAGACAGACAGAGTCAGAGACAGAGAGATACAGACAGACAGACAGACGGACAGATAGATAGTGTCGGAGACAGATAGACAGACGGACAGACAGACAGACAGATAGATAATCAGACAGACAGAGATAGATAGATAGATAGATAGATAGATAGATAGATAGATAGATAGATAGATAGATAGATAATCAGACAGACAGACAGATAAATACACAGACAGATAGACAGATAGACAATCAGACAGACAGACAGATAGATAGATAGTGTCAGAGACAGACAGATAGATAGTCACAGACAGACAGACAGAGACAGATAGATAGATAAAACAGACAGACAGATA